>CALNHX010007761.1:0-69526 GCA_940337035.1 Agriotes lineatus | reverse complement strand
TGCGAATTTTCAGTTTCGTACATATGTTCCATACTTTGTTGATATTAAGTGTGATTGGTTTTTCTTCTTTGTTTTCCTGACCTCTATCTACTATGTTACGTTCATCTCTTACTTGTAAGTATCTTTGATTCCTCCCACTTTGTCGGTGTTATTTTCGTTGTTTAGAATCAACATTATTTTCAAATTAGATTTTTCCTAATAATAAAAGGCTATTGAGAAATTATTATTTTAAAAAACTGATGCTTTCAAAATATCAATTCCGTTGAAAATTTATATTTCAATATTTATTGGTACAAGAAATAATGGCAACAAAGCGTTCATATGTGTTGTACACGTGCATAGTGATATCCTGTAACTCAAAGTTTAGTCAAAAAGGACTTTAAGATTTACAACTGTCAAATTAAAAATTCAGAGTTTCAATAAAATACATAGTTCAATACAAGTATTACTTTCTTTGCTATTTCCTTTAAAAGAATACGACTATTTTTTGCATAGTGATAATACTATCCAAAAATACAATTTCGTTGTTCTTTTATATTAAAGTCTGACTCTTTTATCTTTACAGTTGTTTATGGATCAACCGTTAAGAGAGATTTTTAAGATTTAATTAATTAATGTATATTTTTACTTAAAGGCAACATCATTAAAATGAATTATTCTTTACATTCCGTCAAAACTAACTTAGCATATATATACCTACCATGACCAGATTCTGATTGAAATTAGTTAATGATAATATTCTTTACAACATTTTATCTACTACCACCACTAAAAGTAGGCCTTTTAGCCCTAGCTTGTTTCACTAAAAGTGACGTTTTATAGTTTACCGTGGTTAAAGAAATCAGCTGTTTACTTTTAGCCCATGTGCTAAAAGTGAAGTGCGGTTATATAACTACAATTTCGAACTGGAAGTGAAGTTGTAAAGTTATTCTAGTTGCTTCTTGCGTTACAGGTAAAGTGTTTTTGAAATAATTAAAGCGTTATGTAATGAATACAGTCGGATGTAGAGTATTAATAATTACATTTCGTAACTGACCTTGACTACTGTCATTCGCAAACATTCGCCCGCGCGGCATCGCCTACTGTTTATTATGACATAAATTAGAAGTGTCGTAGATGCAAACATTTATTAAATCGATATTTATGGATTAATAACAGTAAAATTAAGGTCGTAGATAAAATATTGAATGGAACGCGTGCAACGACAACTTTTAGCACTTGTTGCATAAATTGCTACTATAGTTATGGTTTTTGTATAAAATAAATCTTGGCTTATTCAAATACGCTCTTCTAAAATAACATGTAAATTGTTAAAATTGAAAGTTATCATTCCATAAAAGTGATGCAAACTGTAACAGCATAATCGCAAATGTGTAAACAGTTTTATCGTATTTCATATAGTATTGCACTGTATTTCTACATTCAAACTCGGTGAGTGAAGTGGTGTTTTACAGCATAGCAACTGCCATTTGTGCGTTTGGCAATACTGAAATGTATTGTCGGTATCACTGTGTCTATGTCATATTCGAAGTTAGCAGGTTAGGTTTTGCATCACTTTTGACGCAAACTGGCGCAAAACCTGACCTGCTAACTTCGAATTTTACATAGACTTACAGTGCCACCAACAATACACTTAAGTACTGCCAAACGCATAACATCAACTGGAGCTACATAGTGGACTTCAGTACAGAGAAACGAATTATGCTTAGCTTGGTTAAATTCGTACTCGCTAACGCCATACTTGTTAAATAAAATATCACTTTTATAAACTAGTTACGTAATGTACTGTAACTGTTCATTCAGTAATAAAAAGCCGGCGTTTAAGTTCGGTCTTCGCTTACGAAAAACTAAAGGGGCGTAAAAATAGGTTTACGGCCACATATAGTCGACAAAAAGTTCGAAGATGCGCAGAATCGAATTTTGATAGTGGAAATAAAATATGCATTATGTAAAAAGCTGCGAGCAAACAGCGTTTCGTGCAATATCCGATAGCCCATTTTTGAACCGGAACTGCGCACATGTCCTGTTTACCAAATATACGGTGCAAAGAATGAAAAAAACTCCTTATTGATTCCGCTGCCACTATAGAATCCGTCTATCTGCCAATGGAAAGCAGAAGAAAACAAAGCCATAAATAAATATCTACGATATAGGCGGCTAAGATATGAAGCCACTAAATGCGATGAAGCCTTACAATGCGTTAGCGAGTTTTTATCGCCAGGCTATTTTAAATCTGCTGTGAAAATGTAAAAATTAATGGAGTGAAGTCGTGTTTCAACGCTTCATTGATTTACGAGAAATTTAAGAGGTCATACGTATCATACATGTCATACAAAATGAAAAATACCCGGAATATTCAACAAATCACATCTCTACAAGGATTCGAAGTAAATTTAGGATTTTATTCGATGTATTTCTGGCCTGTTATTAAATATAAATATCAAAATTATGCGTTGATATTTGCTAATTATAACTATGTGAAAATGTAATTGATTGTGTAGAGTCAAAAAGAAAAATCATCAAAATGTTGATAAAAATTGTTTCTAAAACAGTAGCTTTTAAGATATTTCAAATAATGCTTGAAATTAATCGCCTTTTTCAGATTTTCGGGTTCATCACTGGACCTAATCATCAACTTTTTTTTTCTATTCTCTCTTCCCGAGATCTCACAGCTCTTGTTCATTGCTTGTCGGTCTTCCGATCTTTCTTTTCTATACTCTAGATCTGCCAGTCTACGATGATATAAATTCATTTATCAGCTGCACATATTATGTGGCCGGCCCAGCTCCATTTTAGTCTTGCTATTTTTTGCTTCATTTGCTATGCCAGTTTTTTCTCGTGGTAATTTATTATGGTTCCTATCTCTCAATGTAATTTCCAACCTGATTTTCGCCTTGTATCTGTTATTTCACGCGGGTTTATTAATGATGCTAATGTAACGTATTTATGGACTTACTTCGGCTTCTTGGTGTTATTTTCCAATTTTTATTGTGTGACCTAGTTATATATGACTTGACCTGTTCTATTTCTTCCCCATCGATTTTGATGTTAATGTTTGTTTTTCCTTAAGCAAAGAAATTTAGATTATTTGAATAATTTATTCATGGTATCTCCTGGCTCTTCTCTGTCTTTAGCTTCAAAATCAAATAGGTCTCTAATTCTTTATATCTGTCATTGAAACAAATAGAACAATCAATTAACCATTGATTTTACCAACAGCTACGAAAATGTTAAAAATAAAGTCATATTCAATTTGACAATACCCTATTCTGTAGTAAATGCTTCAACTGCTTTCTAAATAAACTTTGGTGATATAGCTCAAACTTCCCTGATTTTATTTTGAAGACTTCAAGATCTTATAGCCTGTTAACCAGGCACACCTTGCCATACAAAGAATTTGAGACATGTCAGATCTGGAGACCTCGACGGTAACTCAATACTGTTTCTTCGCCCTATCCATCTGTTGGTGGAGATTTGATTTAGGCATTACCTAATAGTTTTGCAAAGTGTGGTGATGCTCCATCTTGTGCGAACCAAGTTTTTGGCTATATATTGTTCGATATCTTCATCATTTGGAAGTAAATCTACCAAAACCGTGAAGAACGGAAACTGTAGTAACTCAAAATATTGTTCTGTGAGACCTTGCTTCTTATAATGTCTGTCCAAACGTTTAGCTTTTTAAGTTTTGGGTATAGGATTTTTGTATCCAATAGAAATTCTCTTGCGGCCAGCATCTATTGATAAACTATTGAAATAATCTCCACTTAGTTATTGAATGCGATTAAATAATTCTTGTTTCGCGATAACCTCAATTCTTGCTTCTGTAGTCTACTTAAGTATATCATTGAACTACAATAATTTCCAATTCACTTAAATTCGGCATCCGTTTTCAATAGTTTTACTTATTTTAGAAATCTCAACACCCTAATAATACGCCCAGATACACTGAAAAAGTATAGTTTACTTAAATAATTTTTATTTTACCCAAGTCAACTTTTTTCTTAAAATTAACGTTTATCCAAAATAAAAAATCTTAAAAAGTGTCTAAAATTATAAACGTGGATTAAACATTATAAATTAATTACATGCTTCTTTAATAATTCCATTTTTATAAAACATAGTTAGAATATTCCCGATATCTTGTAGTATGCGACTTCCACCAGATAACTTTATAAAAACATAGAAAGCAATAATAATAAGGTTGAACATTTTATATAATGTATGCTAGTTTTATTTTGTTTTCATTTGAAATTATTCTGTTTACTTAATTGTTTCCCGAATTATAATTGAATTTTTAGGGGCCCGAGTGGTATAATGGCGAAAGCCAGTTATTGAATGAAACATGTTTCATATCATAATAGTTACATAATGTTGATACTAGTATTATTCTTCATTTTAGCTGACAACTAAAATTATCTGCAAATAATACCTTAACATAGACAAATTGGAAAAAGCTAAATTCCATTATGCAAGACTTTCAACTCTGCTACCTTTATTTATTTGTCTTTCTAACATGAATTTACTATTCGAAAATAATAATAGCTTTTTACGTATTAAGGGCACAATCAATAGATTATGGCACGAGGAAATGTTTAAAGCTCTACGCAAAGCGTTTGATTCCCGAAATGGACAATAGTCAAAGATTCATTATTTTGAACACTATTATACGTCATCGTTGTGCTGGAACTGTGAATTTTTTGTTTTAACATCAGTTTTTTTAATTACAAATTGCCCTATTTTGTATGTCAACTAGTAACCGAGTGAGACAATAGTCTCATTTAAAAAAACAAAAAAGACCGTTTTGCAAATAGAACGCGTATTCACCACACGTACGTATATGACGTCATTGTAGGTAGCAAACTACCAGTCGCATTCGCCTTGATAAAATTTGCCTAGAATCTAACCTAAAAAATTAGGATTAGGATAATCAAGATAATAATTAGTGTTAGAGACTGAAATGCGGTTCCTGACCTGACATGACCATTCCAAACATATAACTTTAATAACTTTTTTCTCTATCTCTTACGGTTTGGATGCTGAAACAGCGTCCCGGACGGACCAGCGTCCCGGACGGACGCAAATCACGTGATTTCTTGAAAACCAGAAGTGTCACGTGATTGAAATTCGGTTCCTGACCTGACATGACCATTCCAAACATATAACTTTCATAACTTTTTTCTCTATCTCTTACGGTTTGGCTGCTCAAACAGCGTCCCAGACAGAGAAGTCTATTAGATAAAGGATAATAAAATAGCTCCTGAAAACTCAACACGGGTGAACTCTTTTATCTAGTTACTTGTTTCTGAAAAATTGATTTTCTAATACTTCAAATTTTATTAGCATCATAAGTCACAATTTATGTCAACCAAATGTCAAAACAGTAATGACAAATTCCCAATCTTTTGAATGGTACACAATAATATTAAAAAACACAGTAAGTAATTATTTCTTAATTAATTTCACCTTCTTATTGTCTTTATTTATTTTCTAGTTAGGATTTGATAAGAAATCACACACCTTGTATTTTTCTTTAGACAACGTTCAAGACAGCAACCTACTTTTGATCTGGAACTTGACCCTTTTTAAGCAACTTGCTGCAATGTAGTGCTCACAGATAGATCACGCCTCAATCATCCAATATCACCAAACTCCAAATTCTTGACAGCTATCACCAATAGCAAACCTGGACATTCACCTACTACAGCAAACTACCTCCTGGAATGCACCTCCTCTCTCCGAAGATATCCTTGTGGAAGCTCCACTCAACAACAAATAACTTGACGTAATCCCATTTGATTTATGTTACATGTCAAATGTAATCTCCAAAATTAAACTGACCCAGTATGTTTCCTTAATAATTCACTTGTATATAACAAATATCTGCCTTATCCTCAAATAAATCTAGACCATTTCCAACCCAATATAATTTCCAAATTTTAACAAATTTGATTCCAATAAACATTTAAGCTTGTATCATAACAGTATATTATTAGTGTCTTTTATACTGTTCGCCAACTATATAAGCCCTCGGGCCATAAACGCCATATTACACCCACTATCAAGGGCCAATAAACAAGCTTATAATGCCAAAATAGCATACACGTGTATTATGTTCTTAAAACAACGAAACGGTAAAAAAGTCAGGCTAAGTGGCTTAGTGATTAAACATCCTGACTACTGATCAAAGGGTTCGCGAGTTCGATTCCCGGACATGGCAAAGTTTTAAAAAATGAAAAACACTGAAGAAAACCTTTACAGAGAGTAAACTTTCGGAAGAGATGTAATAATGGTGGGCTTGGAGCTCGTTTAGCTTGACCAATTTCCAATAGGGCTTTGATCATATGACGATAGCATCGTATTGTTTCTTATTCTCTGTGACTTTTAACCAATACCTACTTGAAGTTTGTTGTTGAAAATCCCTTTTTGAAAATATATTTACTCCATGAAAACTTTTCTAAAACTATATGAACCAATTTCGAAGTGAAAGCTTTGAATTATTTTTTGTATTAGAAATAGAACCAGTTATTAGTTGGCTATGTAAAAACCTAAACTCTGTTGCAAATGGAAAATTGTGTTTAGTATTTAGTCTTGTTATACTTGGAATAATTTTAAAGAATGAAGTTTGCAAATAAAAACACTAAGGTTTATCAAACTGTTTTTTCTTAACGACGCGACGTCTTGAAATAGCCACGCTTTTTGAAATACTCTCTAAAATGCCCCTTAAATAAAAAAGAAATGCAAACTTCTTCAGCCTTAGAAGCACTTCAAGTATGTTGTTAATCGAAACAAATCAGAAAATTGTATTTCTAGGAATATAGATTTTTCTTCAAACTGCCAGCTGCGGTACTGGCGAACGAGCATTTTTATCGTGCCTGAGAAGGGATGATCCTTTTATTTAATCCCAAATGCAAACACTCTGAAATATAGCTTGTAATACATTGCTCCGGAAAAGAAGATGTAACCATAAATTTTGCAGGAACTCGCAATTTCCATATTGCTGTTAAAAGCTTCCTTTATTTCGAGCTAATGCTTTTGTAGACAAAAGAAAAATGGCTAATCAAATTATTGCAATTAAAAAAAGCATTCCCAGCTTTACAAAATGCCAAATAGAACAATGATTCAGGAATTATTTTAGCTAAAGTTATTTAATTTACAATAATGGATGATAGGAGGTTAATTTGATGATCACTTTTAATTTTCTTTATCTACGACAGTGTGTAAAATTGCCTTTTAGTTGGCAGTTTTTAGTTTGTAAAACGACTGTTTAATAACATGTTTTCAGTAGTTTACGTCGTCAATAGTAACGTGTTTAAAAGATTTCATTAGGCACGTTGTCAGTAGCAACGTGTTTTAAAATTTTTAAAACACGCAAAAATACGACCGGTTGCTGCTAATCCTTATTTACATTTTTTTTAAAATATTTATCGTGTTTTCTAGATTCTATCGTAGATAAAATATTGTACGATACACATGCGTAAAGCATCTTTAGTCACTCGCGTTTTAACTATACCCCACTCGTGACTAAATAGTAGCTTTACGCACTTGTATCGTAAATTACTATTACGAAACATGGATCGTTTCAATCTGTTACTTTAACGTGTTCTTCAAAATTATTTTAATCCAGCGAAGCTGTATATATTTTTAATCAACAATAGAATCTCGCTTGGAAGTAACTACTTTGTGAACTTTTATTATTCACAATTTTTTCCGAGTAATGAGCTACACTAACAAATTTATTATTTTGGGAAAAATAAATTTCCATAAAACGCGATGAACAAGTAATCGCTTGTTTAGAGTGGTATAACCCTGAAGGTTATAATGCAATTATGAATTAATTACATTGGGTTTCAGCTAGCACTTCTACTGCTACTAGTATTTGTAAATAATATGACAACTAGATTATTTTTCACTTGTTTGTTGGAGTTTTACAAACATCTATTTCACTTATATTTAAAATTTTTGATTGCTCCCCTTCTAAATATAAAACTACCGCACACAGGGCTTGATATTTCAAATTACATGATGTATTTCTTATGTAAAGGTGTCTGAAATATTATCTAAGAAGGGATAAATGTCTCATTATAGCTACAACTTTTTCATTCTCGGAATAATAGCAACAAACATTGAAATTGATAATGCGACTCTTAGATTCGTATAGCTGCCAGTGACTAGTGACAAGTGATTGCCAAATAGTTTACATAGTCTAAAATGCATAATTATCTACACATATACGCTAAATGTTGTGCATTACCTTACGGCTTTTAACCTTTTATGTATACAATGAAGATATACATACTTTGCTGAAAACGCAGAAAGAAATGCACATATTGAAAATGTTGAAAAAAACAAAGTAATTAGTACCTGTATTACATAAATACATTAAAAAACGTTACTTCTTCTCCCTCATCTTCTATTTAACATTATGGTAACTAATAGTAGATGTAGTAGTTTCTTCGAACTATAAAATGTGGGTCTAGGACAACTCGCCGTCGTCGATTGTTCGTCGCCGATTCGTCGTAGTAGTCCAGTCATTGAAGGTAAAAATATGCTATTACCTCAGAATTCTTTGAACCTTGACCGATTGACGTGAAATTTGGTGAGTGGTTAGGAAATGGTTCAAGGAGCAAAAGTGACATAGCGCCGATGTGCGCTTTTACCCTGAGAGTGGATGCCACTCCTTCTCGGGGGTGGAAATTGTTCACTCAAAAGAGGGACAAATTCTAAGTAAAAAATGTTCTATATAGTTTTTTCGATAGATCGATATTTTTCGAGCTATTGGCGATTGAAAACTTAGATTTTTCGTGATAAAAATGCATGTTTTTGGGCGGTTTTTCGCGAATAAGTCGAAAACTTCGCTTTCTATCAAATAAGTTGCAATAACCAAAAATGAAGCTTAGAAAAGAGCAAAGAGATTGGTTGTTTTATGAATGTTCTAGGTCCAACAGAAAAGAAGTTATGGCTCGTTGAAGAACATTTTTTTTGCAATAACTTTGTTCGAAGTAATCAACGTTAATTAACGAAAAACCGATGCATTTTCGGGAAAAACTTATAGTACATTTTTTGTAGTGATTGAAAAGACCTTTAAAATGAGCACTGTTAAAAGTCGATTGCATTATAATTAAGCGAGTTACGATGCAAAAACGGCGGGCCACTCGAATTTTTGAAAAAAAAATGAGCGCTGAAACCCCAGCCATTCCACCAGAATTGATATTGACCATTATTCCTTTACAAATTACTTTATTTTAGTATTACTCATGTAATCCAAAAGCTTTTCGACATGCTCAGACTTTGCATATTCAAAAAGTAAAGAGTTGAAGGGCTCGGGAGGGGTGGTGCGCGCACTATAATGCAAACTTCTAACATTTATATCTCCGTTATTTTTTTTCCTGCAGAAATTAAAAAAACTAAAATGTTCGTTAAGAAAAAATCCACATTTTTGTACTATATTGTTTTTTACGTATTTTTCTTTAGTTTTAGGTATTTTCTAAATAAGGTATTTTTTAAAGTAATTTGAAAAATCCTTTTTCCATTTTCATCATATTTTTTTCGAAAAATACGCATTCTAACCCGCCCAAACTTTTGGACTACATAAGTAATACTAAAATAAAGTAATTTGTAAAGGGATAATGGTCATTATCAATTCTAGTGGAATGGCTGGGGTTTTATCGCTCATTTTTTTTTCAAAAATTCGAGTGGCCCACCGTTTTTGCATCGTAACTCGCTTAGTTATAATGCAATCGACTTTTAACAGTGGTCATTTTAAAGGTCTTTTCAATAACTATAAAAAATGTTCTATAAGTTTTTCCCGAAAAACGCATCGGTTTTCGTTAATAAACGTTGATTACTTTGAACCAAGTTGTTGCAAAAAAAAATCTTCTGCAACAAGCCATAACTTCTTTTATTTTGGACCTAGAGCATTCATAAACAAAGCAATCTCTTTCCTGTTTTCTAAGCTTCATTTTTGGTTATTACAACTTATTTGATAGAACGCGAAGTTTTCGACTTATTCGCGAAAAACCGTCAAAAAATAATTTTTATAACGAAAAATCTAAGATTCAATCGCGAATAGCTCGAAAAATATGGATCTATAGAAAAAACTATATAGAACATTTTTTACTTAGAATTTGTCCCTCTATCCATTTACGGGGTTATTTTGAGTGAACACATTTCCACCCCCGAGAAGAGGTGGCATCCACTCTCAGAGTAAAAGCGCACCTCGGCGCTATGTCACTTTTGCTCCTTGAGCCATCCCCTAACCACTCACCAAATTTCACGTCAATTGGTCAAGGTTCAAAGAATTCGGAGCGGAAAACCTTCAACGACTGGACTATAGGTACAATTCGCCGTGAGAACATTCGCCGTCAGCGTATAAAACTTTAAATGACAGAAATACTCTCAGTTCAATGTAAATAAAATATTAAAAAATAATTAAACATTTTTTTCATGTCATCATTAATACGCTCGTTAGGGTTGATCCTTTTAAAATGGTGTAATTATAATTATCACTAATGTTCAATGCAATAGGTTCCAGAAATTCTTCCAACAACAATGGAATGGTTTAGTAATACTGTAATAATATTAAAAAGACTTCTAAAAGGATTGAAACGCAACATAGATATTTTATGGTCATTAATATTCAACAGATATATAATTACAAATAATTTCTTTAAAATTTAAGCATTTTAAAAATATGGTTTTTCGCTACGGCGAATTGGACCGACGGAAAATCGGGTAGACGGCGATTTGACTTTCAGGGAATGAGCAACGGAAAATCAGCCAATCTCCACAAAATGTCAACCTGTTATAGGCCATTCAGTAAACACAAAAACATATACATTTTTCTGAAGTTGGCATATACGTAAAATTTGTCTGCTAGGGATTCTGTATTTTGTTTTGCAAAGGTTTCCATACCTGCATAAAGGTGACTTTGAATTTAAAAATGACAATTAATAAATATTAATTCAGTGTCAAAGTACATACTATTCTGGAAATTCTTGCCTGAACTTTTATAAAATGTAATAAAACTACTTATTAATAAATACTACATCAATAGTATCTAACACAGTATTTGTTTAACATCCTTAAAAGTAGTTATGACAGATGCTAATTAAATGTCACACTCTTAACCTATTTGTTTAATAGTAACTTTGTAAGTACATTCATAGACAAAAGATGCATTTTGGAAGTACACTCATGAAATTTTAGAAATCAAAGGCCACTTTGTGTTTTTATGTTTAGTGAACAGACTATACGTAAATTATATTTTTAAAGCAAGCTGCACTGGGTGGGGTATTTCCGCAGAATATTAAAAACACTGACTTGGTATTTTTTTCTTTTCAAATAAAATTTATAAAATACTGTGTCGTAATTTATAACTATCCATTTTTTCCGCAGATAAGCTTTGATGTATAAAAACCGATGTATGGTGCCCCTTTGATCTTTGATAAATTTGTTGTATACAGGATGTCTCGCATGGATTGCACCGTGCCGTACAAGCGAAAGTCGAAGGAATTAAAGATTCCTAATAAACGCATGTCGGTAGATGTATGGTTTACAAGATAATCACAAATATTGCTTAAGATAAGATTATGCATACCTATTAAAAATAACATTTTTTTTTGTTTATACCAACTGTTCTATATGCCCACCATTAATGTGAATGCACTCACTAATTCTTCTTCAAAATCAGTCTTGTATTTTTTTTCAAAAACCCCCGGATTCTGCCAGATATGGTCAAAAGCATTTTGAATTTTATTTCTCAAATGATCCAAGTTGCGAATAGGTTCTGAATAAACTGAACTCTTTAAGTAACTCCATATACAACAATCAAGGAGGTTCAAATCTGGTCATAGAGCAGATCAAAGTACAGGACTGCCCCGGCCAATCCAGTTGTTCCCAAAAACTTCATTGAAATAATTTCTAACGTCTCTCGAAAAATGCACAGTTGCTCCATCATGCATAAAATAAAAGCTTTGCCTACAATCTAAAGGCGCCTAATAATTGGTCTCCGATAACCTCAGCCAAGACGTTCATAGAGAAATTGATGGCTACTTTCAATTATTGTATGGGGGTTTCATAACTATACACGTGCTTATTATGGCAATTAAAAAACCCATTCCTCGTAAAAATTGCTTCGTCAGAACGTTTCCACTGAATATTTTGTTCGTTTTGACATAATGCCTAGTGACAGAAAATTACTCTATTTTATAAATCTCCTGGATATAAAGTTTAAATTTGGTATGGATACAAAAGTTGCTCCCCTAGCATCAATTCGTCTGGTACTAGTAGTTGGATCTTCTTCAACTCTATTTAAAATTATTTCTTCAAATTTAGGGGTTCTTAAATTTGGTCTCTCATTAGTTGAATTTATTTTAACATTTCCTGTCTTTTGTATACTAAGAAAGATCCTTCCATTTATTTTTCTGAGAAAGACGTCTGTTAGGATGCCTTTCACCATATGAACATAGAGCCAAGGCCGAATTTCCATCGGTTAATCCGTAAACAAAAACCATACCGACATACCCTTTCACTGGATAACTAACTAGGGTCATGTCAACATTTCTTGTGAAAAGAAGCAACCGAAAAAATAAACTGAAGTAAATATGACGATTTATAGACTCTTTGACAAAGCCGGCATGCTGATTTTTTTAACACCTATCTAATAACTTAAATACAGTTAGTTTTTTGTTTTAAAAAACACAATAGCTTTTATTGAATACCAGCACAAATCTTAAACTAATAATGTGATTATCTTGGATACCATACATCTGCAGATATGTTTATTAAGGCTTTTTGAGATTGAGATTTTTTGGGCTCTATAACACGCTTGTGAAATCGAATCGAGACACCTTGTATCAGAGCTGGGCAAATTACTTTAAAAAAGTAATTAATTACTAATTACCAATTCCCGTCCAATGAAGTAATTGAATTACCAGAGATTTCAATGACTCACATGAAATAGTTATTAAATTACCAATTACTTAGTAATTGTAATTGTACAACATCAATTACTTTTTCAATTACTTTCAATGGAAATTATTGTCATGTATAGTTCATTCAGATTCAAGGTAGAGCAAAACATGCAACCCAAGTTACAAATATCAGCAGTAAGTTGATTACTAATATGATTTTATTAAAATTTAGATCAGAGAGATACGGCCTTGTTGCTGACTTTATGACTGTCATAATCAATGTGTCATGTTTTTAATATGTACCTTTGCTTTAATGAAGTCATTTGCGACATTTTTGTGTAAATTTATTCTCAGATCACATTCAGCAGATTTCTTTTAAGCAGACGTCTCACAATTTTCCAATTTCAAGTTTTACAAATTTGACATAAACTATAACCTCTGTTTTATACTACGTACATCCCATGATCTACATTCTAATAAAATCAAATTAGTAATCAACTGACTGCTGATATTTGTAACTTGGGTTGCAGATTTTGCTCTATCGTGAATGTGAATGAACTATAGTTGTATTTAGTAGAACTTTCTTGCTAGTTGCAACTATGATTAGTGTTGTGTCGATTCGTAATCGTAATCTAAAAATGCTTAATTTTTAGTGTGTTTTGATGTAAGATGTAAGTAAATAAAATCAAGGATAACAATTATACAGGGTGTCCCAAAAAGAATGGGCCACCGATTGGGCATAGATTTCTTAGGCTATAATAACCCGATTAAACCGAATATACCTTAGTATAAAGTCCCTTCATTAAGAAGGCATAGGGACGTAGAAATTCAATTTTTTTTTTATTTTTATATTAATTTCCACATCAATGAAGTTGAACTTTTTATCACGAATGTGGGTTTAGTTGCCGAGGCCAGTAGGGCCAAAGCAAATAAAACACATGAGGGATAAAAATGAACTTCCAGTGCCAAGGGGTACATTGTTTTTAAAAATCGAGAAATCACGAAATTACAACATTTTAACCAATTTTTGTAGGTTATGTTGACATCGGTTGACGTTTACCTATCGCCCAGCCGCCTACAAAAAGTCGTAAAACTATGGATTACTTCACTGTCGATTTCTCGTATTTTAATGACGATTTCTACGTTCCTCCGGGCGATTTAAAAAAATTCGAATATGAAGAAATGTCGAATCTCATTTTGGCTAGATTTTCTAATGGTATTAGAAAAAATAGCACACTAAATATGTAATAAAAGTGGTTTTTCCATGTTTATGTAAAATTAATCCACTCGCTTTGTTGAAAAACTCTCACTTTTCTTAACTTTTAGAACAAGTATACAGGGTGCAGCATTGGATATCTTAATTGTTTGACAGCAAAATTCTATTTAGATTTTGTAAAGAACACTAAATGGTGATCCAATTGGCGTAACTTGAGAATTTTTTGTTGGCTTACTTCTAAAATACGTTTTTTACCCTTTTATACGAAAGTGACATTTTCTGTCGCCTGTTAGGGGTTTCCCGAAAATATAGCACGGACTCGTTTTATATTTTGGCACATTCTCTCCGACAGCATATTTGAATGTAGTTTCAAAAAGCCAGATATGAACTCTTTACCCGGAAGATGGTTCTTAAAACGGAGCACCACCCTACCAGCTGTATTTAAATATTGTTGGAAAACCAGTCGTAAACCATAGGTATCGCTGCATGTAAGTATTTTTTCTGCAATACTTTTCTTTTCGGCTTCACTTAACACCGTTTGACCACCTTGTTTTTTAACATCTACATTTTTGAGGTGTCTTTGCAGCACGGTGTAAGCAATATTGTGTTTTTTCGCGGCTTGTCGTAACTATACCCGTTATTAACATAATTTTTAGCCTCTTTAATTATGTTTGGATAAGGTTTCTTGTAACGTTTTCCTCCTACTTTAGGTTTGTATTCTCTAAGCATTTTTACGTAGACAGTGATCCTATTGACCCCAGCTCTTGATCCCATGATAACTGAAAACACGTGCAACGAATTAAAAATATTTTTCTATTTTGTTTTTGCTTACAAATAAACTTAAATCATTTTGTATGCCTTAGTTACTAACCTGTTGGAGCCAACTGCCCCAAATATATGCTACTCAAGTTCGTATTTACAGACAAACTTTACGCACTAATGAAAACAGCTGACTGACAGTACTTACTTTAGGTTAAGTCGTGACTTTCAGTGCTACCAACTGCTGGATGATAAAATATTACCAACCTTTATGAGATCAAGAGTTAGGCAACCAATTAAACTCAAATAGAAAAGTTTTGATTACGATATTAAGGTTTTGTGATTTTAACTGACAAATTCCCACTTTTTGATTCTATTCACCTCAGCGAACCTATTCGCCCCATTCTACGATACTGTTCTCGCTAACGCTGGCGAATTAAACTACATCCGCGGGAGGGAATTACACAATTTCTTCCTTAGTAATATAAATAGCTATAAAATGTGTTAGGTAACTTTTGACATTTTAAAACAAAATATCAAATTGGTGTTGATCAGGGACTGTTGAAAGTTGACAAGTGACTAAAAAACCTAATTGAAAACGGCTGATTGAAATAAGAATTAGTACATCAGATACAAAAACAAAAGCCATTTGCTCAAGCACATAACATTTTTACATTCAAGAAACCTTAATAGCATGTGTTCAAAAAGAAACTGCATAAGAGTTGGCCATGGAAAATAAAACTAATGTGGACAGCAAGCTTTGGAGACATAAATCTTTAGAATTTTCAATCACGATACCAGCGTATAATATAAACATACAATAACATCAACAGTGATGACAGTTAATGAATTCTAAAGCTTGCTGTTGACATTACTTTTATATTCCATGGCCAACCCTTATGTAATTTATTTTTAACACACTGCATAAGAAACGGGGAAAAATACGTATTTCATAAAATTACTGTCAATGCTGGATAAATAAATTTCTCAGGTTGCTTTCAAATTTTCACTTCAAATTTCAAAATCTTATCGACAGCTCTAATAATACCTATTGATTTTAAGTTTATGGCAATAAAATATCTGAAATTACAAAAATTGGGTCATTAATCACCGTTCTTTAAAAAACGTAAATGGAATTTTGTGTAAAATCATTAGAGAAGCCAATATTTGAATGCATCGTAATTAACATGGGGGTTTTGTATGTTTCGTCCGTCAATGCAGCACCTTGTATAACGTAAAGTAGTGGTGAGCGGAATTATAAGAATTTTTATAAAACACTATTCCATGGATAATTTACAAAATGTTCAATGCAAGAATGCGGTAAACTTATGCGGCGTTTTTAAATTGTATTAGTACCATACCCCATACTGCATTTTTGAGTCCACCAGGCATGGAATTTTACAATTAGGTACATTTTATTTATGTGGTTTGCGCTGTTTAAATGTTGTTATCGGATTTTGTCTGTTTAGTTATTATTTTATTTTGTGTTTGTGTTTAATTTTAGTTGTTTTTTAAATTTTTATTGGTTTTTGTTTGTGTTTTAATTTTAGAGTTTTTTAGTAGATACATATAAAGAAAGATAAATCTTTTAACATCTATATTCCGACGTGCAACCGGAATATATTCAAAATTCAAAGTTGTACGCAATCCCACGCAAGTAATCAATAACTTGACGATTTTCAAAATCTTCAATGATGCTTTTCACACGAGCTGATATTGCGACATACTTCTTATTTCTTGGATTAAAAAATTTAAAAAACGGTTGCAGAAACCCTACTGGCTACTTCCTCGTGGTGCAGTTGGAAACAGCTGAAGCTGGCTAAAGCTAGAGGTAAACCTTTGGGGGCGAAACGGCTGGGGGCGAAACGGCGGGGGCGAAACGGTCGGGGACGAAACGGCGGGAGCAAAACGTCCGTAAACCATTACAACTTACATATCACATCTACATACACGCACCAATGCGAATGCACTCTTTGCTCGTGTACGCGTCGTACAAAATGCGAATGTTGCTGTTATTCGGCTCGTCGGAGGAAATCATAAATTAGGTTTATATTGTGCCGGAAATATCCTATTTCGATTTATTTAATATGTAATTTAATAAAACCTTATCATATTATTTGTATTCTGGAGGTATAGCACCCAATCGAGGTCAGTAATCCAATCATTGAATTACCATACAGTAATTCAAATACCTCGAGTAATTTCAATTACCACAGGTAATTCAAATACTTATAAAGTGATTCATTACACAAAAGTAATTGTCAAGTACTTTTTAACAAAAATGGCAATTCCCAATTACAATTACCGCATTTTGAAAAGTAATTCAGTTCAAAAAAAAATAAACAAAAAGGAATTTAATTAGTAATTTAATTACAAAGTAATTAATTACTGCCCAGCTCTGCCTTGTATATAGTTTTTAGTTCTATATCCGTTCGTATCTTAACTTCTGATTCAATTTTTTCGTTTTATTCTGGAAGTATTAAATTTAGCCAATGAACAGCTGCATCTACTACGGATCACGTAACTGATTTACATGAATCAATTAATTCACAATTTGGATTAAAATAAGTAAAATTAATAAAATAAAATAATAAATTATCGGTATTGCCTTGGAATTATCTAAGCCAACAACAAGCATATTAACATTTCGCATTGCTATTTGATGTTTAAACTCATTTTCACCATTGTGGTGTAAGTTTTGAACGTAGGTACTATCGGGAGCAATTAAAAATGAACTGTATGAATATAGTATGCTTGTCTTTGCAATATTTTAGTTGTTTGAATGAAGTTTTTACCTATCACGTGTCTACTTGAAGTAAACCAGTATTTAACCAGACAAACTCCTAGACAGCATTTAAAATGTTATTTAATGCTTCGAGTAGTTTAGATTACTTCACTCGGTTTTTATTAAAGAAATTCTTTCTTCGTTGAACAAGATAGCAATGGTGGCACTATAATTATAAATTTATTTTTTATATTATTTTGCTAAAAGTTATTTAATTTCTAATATGTTATATACAGTGCGACCATACATTTTTTACAAAAGCGGTTGAGGATTTTCAGCTGAACATAGTAACATGTATAATTGGGAGAATGAAATTGTTATCAGCGAGTACTTAAACAGCCATACGAGGGTCGTATATTATTTCCTCGCATTTCACATTGAAATGTGAAATATTAAATTTTTATATAAAGTCATAATGGTTTTTAAGATGCTGATGGTTAGAACATAATACTGATGCATAATTTGCAAAAGAAATTTTAGTCCACAAAAGATAATTACCGAAGTTTCTACTGCTCCCTGAAAAAATCTAATAAAGCATGTCAATCTCCTAAATACAACCTTTAAATTAATGTACGCTACCTCTTATTAAAATGAAAAGGTTGGATAATAATGGGTCCCTGTCGTTCTTCTACAACGACTTAATTTATTAATATAGCCATAAATCGCGTTCAGGTAGCGCTTTCCCTTAACAGCTACTGAATTATTTTTTTATTAAACTAACCATAATTTAATAATGCGTGAAATTAGTGTAAGGGAAATGAGAGATAAAACAAGCATTCAAAAATAGCCAGGAGGAAAGCGCAAAATGAATTCCAATAAATCAAAGTTTAATTAAAGATCTTCACTGGGGGATAATTAATCTTGGTTTTTGATAAAACGCGCGAGTTGACTACTGAATGTAATAACATCGGAGCAGATGTTACAGTGTTAGCAAATTTTACCCTAATTTGTTTTTGCAAAAACTGCAAATCGATAGTAAACTTTCGCGATAAACTTTAGGCTATGGAACAGTAATTTATTGGGCATACATTTAACAAACTTAGACGTTTGTTTTTGGCTTTAAATATACACAGAAGATTGCAGCTATCATTTAGGAAATTTTACAGTCGCATTTATTCAAAATCTGAGTATAATTCGTTCATTTACATTCAAATAAAGACGAATTAATGCGGAGCAGACTCCGAATTAAGCTACGTACTCGCATTTCCCTCTAGCTTGAAATTCAACTTTCCAGTAACTTTTAAAACAAAATCCTGCTGCACCTTTATGTGATGTGAAAAATCCCATTCCGAGCAGAACGTGTCTCTATTTTAAAAGCAAAGCGTTTAGCTCGTTATTTAATAAACACAGATTCTTAACTTTAAATGAAGGGCCGGAACTCTGTATTGCTGATTACTTTGTGGATATTAACCATTTGCTCTTCAACGGGGTGCTGGTTTAAGGATGTTGCTTCGTCTATTGTTGCCTTTAATTGAAGAAATCAGCTTTAATGAGAAAGATACTTCTCGGTTTCTCTTCTGCATTTGAGTGTGCCAGTTTCCAGGACTATTATTCACTAGCATTAGCTTCTTGATGTGTTTTTTAAGCAAACGCAAAGGCGTAATAAAGTTGTGAATAAGCTACTCTATTCATTTGTTAAAAAATAAGCCATTATGGAAGCAAACTAATGCTCGATTACCTCTTTAATAGCATCTTCATTGCAGAATGTTGTAGTTTTCCAGGCTGAGAACTTTGTAATCGATCTAATAAAGTTTTAAAGTGCTTAATGAAACCAATTTTTCAGAAAATTCTAGCTCTTACTCTTACTTTACTTTCTATTTTGAAGCAGTAAAATATTATTTTATTTCCGTTAGTGAAAAATTGTTACAGAATGAGCATGAGCGAGTAAAATATTCATAGATATGCAAATTATAATAATTTTCTATAAAGAATGAATTGTTACTATGACAATTATATAGAAACACAATATCGAATCACTTCCTGCGCTAGTGCGGTAAATGGCCACTTCCCCCACACTCTTCAGAAAGTACTTTTTTGCGATAGTATAGATTTTATTCCATAGTTCATATTTTTACCGTCTACCGGATGACAATGAGACAAGGGCCATGCTTATATCTTTTTATTTGTGAATCGAATGTAAAAAAATTTATACGAAGATTTCTGATTGACCGATAAATATAGTCAAAATCACAAATTTTCGGTTTTACCGGAAATGGTACCAAATTTGATTTTTTAAATGGATATTATGTTTTTCGGAATCTACGAGTTAAAGTACATACAATAGTCTCGCCAAATTTTCATTTTTCAAACACTTTTTTCAAATTTGATTTTTTACCAAGGCTTGGAAAAATCTGTTCTAATTGACTCTAGCAACTCAGAATAATAGCTATTTTTAAATAAGGTCAATAACACACCCTTAATAAAAGAATAAAATGTACTAAATACGTTTTTTTAAGAAAGTCACTTTTTTTTAATTGCACTTACTAAGGGCCATTTTGCCAATAGAAAATTTGATTACCAATATAACGATATGCATCATACACTACTTTATCTTTATCGAAAATTGAAAAACAATTAATTAATTAATTTTTCAAATATTTTTTTCTAATACCTAAGCAAATTCGGCAACACTGTTATATGCAATTTGAGTCGTAAATTGCAAAAATCATAGAATATATAGAGTGATCCGTGTAGAAAATTAAAGTTAGTATTATTTTGGGTGAAACCGGAAGTCGGCCGTTTTGATGATATTTGTATGTCAATCCGAAATTATGCCTAGTATGCTTGTATCAAATTTCATCCAAATTCATTCATAAGTTACGGAGATGGAGGCATGACCCTGATCTCATTGTCACCCGGTATACAATTTTTAGTAAATGGTTCTTTGTTGACGTAAAAATTGTGCAATAAAAAACTAGTTCAATACGAAAGATATATATTTAAAATGTTCACGTTCTCTTCTCTGTCTTTTTTGTATGTGCAGTCCATTGACGGACTCGCTCCTAGTAATTGTTCAAAGGTTTCTCTACCATGTACTCCTTTCATTCACGTTTTTCTTATTGTATTTATAATGTCGTCTTTCCAATCTCATACACGGTTTACCCACTTTATTCTATGAGTTCTAAGTCGCCATTTCCTTAATATCTTTGTCTACCCGATTCGTGCTAAATGGCTGGCCCATTTCCACTTCGCTGTTATCACAGTTGTCGTAATATCTTCGAATCTACTTCGTTCTCTCATTTATTAGTTGTCCTGTCTCTTAGTGAGACCCAAAGCATAGCACGTGTCATTGCTCTTTACGCTATGTTTAATTTATTGTCTGCTAGATGTTAATGTCTATGTCTGGAAGCTGAAAGCCATAAGTTATCACCGCCAGGATACATGTATTGACCACTTTTCCTTGAGTGTTACTGGAATGTAGTTTTTAAAAATATTTTGCACGGGTGTCGATGATAACACTTAATGTATTACGAAATAAACACTTTATCAAAAACAACTACTTATTTATTTAAGAAAAATTAACTAATGATCAGACACATATATACATACATGTAACAAAATACACAAATATACATATAGAGTACACTAACAGTTACCGCACCCTAGACGAGGCTAAGTTAATAAACTGATTGAAAGTAACTCCGGTTCGACACATGTCAGACGACTGTGCTAGACATGAAGCGCCGGTGGTTATGAAGTGAATTCTTGAAATCGATGAATGACATGCTGATGCTTTCGTTTTCCTTTATATAGCTTTCCCAATTGCGTAAGTATAGGGTTGTTTACTGCTTAGCCTGATGTGAAAGGTGACAAGTGCAATTTAGATATTATGCACTGCTGCTGTACTAGAACAACATTTCTGTAAAGTGTTATGCCACTTTTATTCGAACGGCTCGCGCCACACGAGGGTTTTATTACCCGACTCCTTATCTGCGGGTGGTCGGTGGAATGCCCCGATTCTTATGCAGCCGCTCTTTGTAGCCAAAAGGGTTGAGCAGGTACTTGTTATTTGATCTTGGATTCCCTGTAGTTCACAGATGTAGTAATGTTTACCAGATCTGAATTATATATAACGTGTTTTTACATTCAAATTGCGGACGCAATTTATCACTTCGACGCTAAGTGCCCAGTCAATTAGTTGCGGGTAACATAACATTCAAAATTAGTTGCCCGCTGATTTAAGCTGCACAGCTTGTCGTTTCTTTCACGTTCTAGAGTCACCTGCATCGCTTTAGTATGCATTTCGAGAAGTTGTTTATGAACGTTACACGTAGCCTTGTCTCCACTACAATATAATGAATGTTGTCCAAACGCAGACCAGCCCAGTTTAATTCGTGAGCCAAAATATCTTTGTTGTGATTATCGTTATCCATACTAATTTGTTGACTCAGGTATCCAGAGTTGTTTACTTTTTAAATAACTTGTCTATCTGTTTCTATGTGCATTATGTCCTTTACATTGACATTGATCATTATCTTTAATTTGTTTCGTAAATTTTGCCTATCAGAAAATAATAACTATTATTTTTTAAACAGTCCTATCACCAATAGTAATGAGAAAAAAATTCAAATCGACCAATAGCATCAAAACTGCTACTAGCTAATTACACCGACTATTTTCTAGTAGCATCAAAATTACACTAATTCCTAGTAGCTGATTACAGCAACTATTTTTTCACAAACCATTCAAATCGTTCTTCTGCTGTAACACAACTACCTAAAAGTGGAGTAGGTGAGCAGCAGTTGTTAAAAATAACAGGAGACTCAACTGGAATCTCCATCAAACCATATCTACAACTTGGACTGTTTAAATAATAATCACGCCGAATTACATTTGTGGTAATATTTTTTTATAATTTTAACTAGATTAGCAGTTAACATTATCAAAAAATTATCACCACTTATGTAATTACTGTTGAAAATTCTATTCTTCTGCAATCCAACCAGTACTACTCATTGTTCTACTGTATAGAAGATTTTACGATAGTCTACAAAAGCTGAATATAGTGGCATATTATTTGTTTTTTTAAGGAGCGCTTCTATTGCCAGTAAATGGTGTTGCATAACCTCGTCTAAATCCTGTTGGCTCTCTTGTTTGACATTGATCTAATTTGATTCGATAAGTTACGATTTTCGTTAACAGTTGATTTATCTGCGATAATGATATTCTCGCATAGTTTTCTAAGTTGAATCTATTGCACTTCTTAAACAACAATATTACCACAGCAGTCTTACATTTAGTAGGGACACTTTCTTCACTCAAACAGTTATTAAGTAGCAGTACAATTTCTTGTTTCATGTCTTTTTTCTAATTTTGACAGATAAAGTACCATTTTTAAAGTGAATAAATTTTCGGTTCCCAAAGCTTTTCCTAACTACTAGTTAGGAAATGAAAATGTTTTAGAACTGGCGCTGAAAGACTCATTTTTACATCAAAATAACAAGGGAAAAGGCCAAACAAGAGTAATTACGTACTTGATTTTCAGTACAATTCATAAAATTTGTTTCATCGATTTAAAGTTGAAGAAACCGTTTTTCTGTCGAAATTAGAAAAAGCTCTTGTATAAAAAACACGTTGGAAATTCGAGTTTCCCAACAAAATGAGGCACTTCCCAGCTGATTTTATAGATAACTATTCCCCATAGTGTCATCATCTCTGTTGTTATGTTATCATTGTCTGGGGCGTTACTGTTTTGCATTTTCCTAGAAAGATGATCTACCTTATCGATATTTACATCTGGCATGCCCTGTGAGTTTATTTTTTTTTAGCCTTATTTCTTCTCCACTTCTAGTTTTATATAACTTTGACGCCGTGTATGAGCAATGCCCCTTTTGTAATAATTACTTTTGCAACTACCCACTGTTCTATCTACTATGATATTAAACACGCCCGTTAGTTTAATAACTAGGTTTCAAAACGTGAGCCAAAACTATCCACATTTCATACCTGAAAATAATAAATACCGTAATGAATCATGGTAGTTTTAAATATAACGTAAGAAATAAATAGTGGGCTTACTGCAAATGTTTGGCGTAATAGTACCACTAGCAGCTGCTTCCTAACACCTCTGCAAAGTGCAATGTACATAAATATTTTTAATAGGTAAACATAAAACTACTATAACCCACACATTTCCTACAAATGTTTACAATAATACAATTTTTATAATAAAAGCATGTAATTGGGTAACAAAAGTGGATTAGAGTTAAGTAGTAAATTTGTGAATGTTATTAAGCCTAGTAGATCACTATTCGCAACTAAACTTACAATTCCACAACTGCAACTGTAAAGCATTATTCAAGTATTTTTTTAAGAATGTCTATCGTGAATATTCTGGAGCATTTTTCATAGCTCTAACGGAGGCTGCACAAAAGATCTCATCCTTTTCCAAAGTAACAGCTTACCACGAAAATTCCGCCGAATAAGCAACTCATTTATCAGAATCAGGGAGTGTAGCTTGAAAACTGTCAGATCATTCTTTAACGCAAGCTCCGTAAACTTAAAAATCTGCTGGCCATCACTAATATTCTTAACCACTGAAGCTGCTAACAAGCGCAGTTATCCACAGGAAAATGCTTTTCAAAACATAATTAAATACCTGTCCCACCACATACAGGCTCGTTTTCTGTTGTTATTCCGCCTCTCACAAAAGCGTGAGAACGATGAGCGTGGCGTCACAATGTGGTGTAAATTGCCGTTGTATCACCTCGCTCGACAAGCAGGATTATTCATTCTTTATCAGATTTTATTCGCCCATTTTTAGTATATGATGGGTCACATTTCATTATATTAAATGGTAGATGAAAAACAGCTGGGCGTGTAAATTGGTCCTTCTATCGAGAAGCAGTTCACCAGTCGTTTACATTTTTTGGTGTGTACCAAAAGCACGTTTTCTTAATTTAAGATCAAAAGATTATTTTAAATATATATTCGGCAAATTACTTACAGTTTTTGGTATCCATTTATTTATTATCTTCGGGGTCTTCTAACTTTCAATATCGAGACTAGCACTAACTACTACCACGTATATTTGGAAGTTCTTCATATTACACCTAAATAAAATTAAAATTATGCAAAATAAAGTTCTACGTATTATTTGCCAATTTCTACGACCTACAGCTGGATACAGCCTACCGGATAGAAAACGAAATGGAGATATAAGAGAAGAGCTTAATAGTTTTGACCTTAATTGTAAAATAAAAGACTACAGACAACGATGACAAAAACACCTGGAAAGAATAGAAAATGATAGAATACCCAAGAGATATCTCAGATATAGATCAAAAGGAAGAAGAAATCTAGGAAGGCCGAAAAAGGGATGGCAAGATCAAATAAACTAATACAGAATGAACGTAATATCGCAAAGGATGAATGTCCAAAGCTTGAAGGAGAAGAATAAGAAGAAGAAGAAGATGAAAACTGTTGCAGTTTATTGATGATAAATATTATATTTTTGATTTTGAGATTAACAGTTGAATTAAGTCCTATTTTTAAAAGTAACTAATTGGAATAATCGAACACCATAACTCAATTTGCAGGTTTCAGCCCAACATTACTTATACCGGTTGCAAGGATCAACCATGATACTTGCCATATAAAGCAGAAACTGAAACAAGAAGTTTGTCTCGCTCCTTCATCTGGCGTTCATTTAAATTTAAATAAAACTTCTCGTACACATATTTATGTTTCACTCTGTTTATTTAGCTTGTTAGCTCAGTCTGCATGAACCCGCTTTAAATACCCAGTCGTGGTTACTATCTGCTAAAAACAGAAAACTGGTTTGCACCCGTAGTGTTCTCGGGCTGAAATTGATTTTAAATAACACACAAAAATCCAATTTGTTTAAACACTTACTTTAAAACGCATGCAAGAACAAGAAAGGAAACAAAAAATAGATTTAAAACATCAAACGAATGGCGATTACTAAACACAACTATAAAATAATAATGGACACCCTACGGACGATATAGCTTAGCACTACTCGCATTTATATTTACAGACATTTAAACATACATAAAACTATAATAAAATAATGCCAAACTAAATGTTCTTAAAAGCGCGAACATTGAACAGCCTTAATCCGATACTATCTGAGGCCTGTCTTGTACGCGCTTTTATGTATAAAATCCCGGCGCAATTCTCATTCGTAAGCGCAATCTACACACAGCTGCAGAGAACGCCTATCGCTGCAAGCTGCAAGCATTTACGGTGTCAAGTTACCTGGGAGTTCTGGACGCCTGTGAATTGCTGTGATACATACCGTGTGTCCACAGGAGGACGCACCATAGGGATAACATAATAGAATAGAAAGATCGACTATTTCTGGTTTCTGACTCGCAACTGTATGTAACAAGTGCCACTTGTGACAATTTATATGTGTAATTTAATGAAATTTGATATTGCTATAAATGATACAAGAAAAGGACCGGCGGTTACAGCACTGGTTGATGTTTATATTCTATTAGCATTATCTTATCTCTATGGTGCGTACTCCTGTGGACACACGGTAGTAGGCTCGCAAATCTTGAACGGCGTGACGCGCAGAATTTTACCACAATACGAGGAATACCTGGCTGCCACTCTTGTGCCCTAATGACGGCTGACGTCATGTACCCACAATGGCTGTAGCGAATATACGTTGTCTATTTTGCAATTTGTGTACTCACACGGCAGATGATGAAAATGTCGTTCGCTGGACTTAGTGCACTTAAGCAGCAAACATGGAACACTACAAGGCATATCAAACCGCTTCTATTTATTTCGCCGCTGGCGGTTTCGCACAATGCACCAGGAGCCGTTCATCCACATGTAGCTTGGCTCAAACCCTGCTTGCTAATCAACTGCCTCCCGCGAAAAATGCTTAAGTTGAAAATCCTCGCAAACGCCGCTACAGGATTCCGATGAGTGCCTATACACACGCAAATTTAAGCTATGGACGTTGAGGGTCGCACTCGTCCTTTCGGCTATGCTAAAGTACACTGAGTTAATCTAATTGACAATATAAAAAAGCATGTAACTACAAACTGGCTATGTCTATAAACCTGAAAATAAACCATCCAGGAAAGAAGGCCGATTCACGTTTCAAGAGAGATAAGAAGACTAACCCTGACGTCAAAGAATATAGTGTACTTTCTGTACTTTTCGATTTAGTTGATTTCTAAATCTGACAATTTAATTAAATAAAAACCGAAGGTGATCGAAAATAATATTTACCCAAATCTGACTGATCTAACAAAGCAATTTTATAACAAATTAATTTTCTTATATACAGTATAGCCTAATGTTTTTGACAGAAAATGATCATTTTTTTAACATTTAGTTTAAAAAAATATCGTATATTTTAGTGTAAGAAATAAATGGATAAATAACGGCATAAAAACACATGAACGAACTAAAACGTAATTTCGTATACACACAAAGTGATTTAAAGTTGTCGACATAATTTTAGGGATTAATTAATCATGCAATTTGGAGTAAAAAATAAGAACATACTGATCTCCCATTATTTATCAAGAGCTACTGAGATAACGAGGAAAAACTATTTATTTAAAGTACATTTAGTCAACGTTGAAAACGTAATTCAAACAATTTAAAATCACATTAACTGTTCAAAATTATGGTCATCGAGCTATGCAGACTTCACATCGACGAGTAAGTGAATTTTGTGCATTACGCGATCCTTTGGGACCTTTGACAAATGTCTGCTGCCGCTTCCTAAATATAATTTCTTAGGTGCTCCTGACATTCGATTGCAACAGAATACATTGTTTCTTTTAAACAGTTCTATAGATAATAATCTATTACAGTTAGGTCTGGTGTACGAGCCTGCCATGAAACTGACCCCTCCGCATACGTTTCCAATGTTATCTAGATGTACTCTAAATAAATAGGTTTTCCTCATTATCCTTTAACGTGATTAATTTTATAATTTTGAAATACTTTTAGCAAAAAATTACCACGATCAAAATTAAATACGAAAAATTGATAAATTCTAGGCCTAATTATATCGAAAAGAATTATTAAAAAGTTGCTCAAAATCATAAAGATTATTATTCATTTGCAGCCAGCTAGCAATCATTGATTTAAATGATAGTTCACAAACTTTTTCCATAACACTCTTTCATAAGACAAGGTTCTACCACGTTTAGCCTTTCTTCTTGCAAGGCTTAAAAGTCCTTTCTTGTAGGTTTGGTGGTGCACCTACTTTTTGCGTCCTTTTCTAGCCTCTCCTTTGCAAAACCCATCCTAGACAAATTATTCAGTCAGTCTTTATTGATTATTTAGATGAGTCCATGTATTAATATGAATAAACTAGCTGTTACCCGCGACTTCGTACGCGCGAGGTTCGTTATTTGTGTATTAAATAATGACTAATTATTTCCTATCATCCCATCCCCGTCCCCGTCCAATTCCCCGTCCTCGTCCCTTTTCCCGACCCCGTCCCGTCCCGTTCCCTCTCCTCCCTTCCCATACCATCCCGTCCCGTCAAGTCTCGTCCCGTCGCGTTCCGTCCTGTCCCGTCACGTCCCTTCCGACCCGTCCAATCCCGTCCCGTCCAATCCCGTCCCGTCCCGTTCCTTCCCCCCTTCCCTCCCATTTTATCCCATCCTTTCCCGTCCAGTCCCGTCCCTTCCGTCCCGTCCCGTCCCTTCCCGTCCCGTCCCGTCATCTCATATTTTCACCTTCAGGGGACAAATTTCCAAAAACTTTGAATGACAGTTCAAAATTTGATATTACCAATGTCCTACCCCTTTTTCACCTCTTTAGGGGTTGAATTTTCAAAAATCCTTTCTTAGCGGACGCCTACTCCCTATGAGAAATCTGCCTGCCAAATTTCAAATGCCATTTTTGCAATCAACGTCCCAAAAAACCTCAATAACGACACCCATATCGATTTTTAGGTTTATTTATATTTACCCCATTTTACCCCCTAAGGGGTTTATTTTCGGAAAATCACGAAATACGTGTTTGCTTATTTGCTTTTAGAAGTACTTCTACGAAGTTTAAAGTCGAAATGTCTATTTAATATTATTTTTCCATAAAAAATTGGAACCCCCATTTCACCCCTTTAGGAAGCTCTGCGCAAAATTTTTGCTTTATAAGTCCAAGGGTTTAGGCTGGGCGTTGATGAGTCGGTGAGTCAGGAGTTTGCTTTATATATACAGGGTGTTACAAAAGTAACGCCCGTCCACTTGGGGATATATTCGGGAAGATAAAATAAGCCGATAATAGAGAGTGACAAAACTTCAGATTGTCCTTCCTTACAGAGTTATTGACCAACAAAGTATTAAAAATGTATGTTTGACAAAATCAACTTTTATTGACAATAAATACTTCCCTAGCCGATGGATTGGAAGAGGTAGACCAATAACTTGGCCACCCAGATCACCCGATCTTAATCCGTTAGATTGCTTTTTCTGTGGATATCTCAAAGAAAAAGTTTATCTACAACCAGTTGTTGAACTAGCACATCTGATTGACCGTGTTCGTGCAGCTGTTGCTTTAATAAACGACGAAATGTTAAAGAGAGTAAGTACTTGTCTGTTAAACCGTGCTAGAAAATGCATTGAAGTGGAAGGTAACTTATTTGAACATCTAATGTATTTTTATCAATAAAACTTGATTTTGTAAACTTACATTTTTAATACTTTGTTGGTCAATAACTCTGTAAGGCAGGACAATCTGAAGTTTTGTCACTCTTTATTAGCGGTTTATTTTATCTTCTTGAAAATATCCCCAAGTGGACGGGCGTTACTTTTGTAACACCCTGTATAAAATAGTCGTTCTGCAAATGTACAACATACTGTAAAAGTGTTTCAGTAATGCTTATGTGATTGCAATTAAATTTTGCTGAAGGGCGTAGTTACGATTGCGGACAAAGAAAGTTTTATCGGTGGAGATCCAGCATGACGTACGCACGCATGTATTGTCACTTGCTTTTATGTATACTCTAAATTATAAACAATAAAATAATCGAAGAAATTATTGGATATGGGCTATTTTTGTGATAATAAGGAACTTTTTTCGAAAAATCTGGGAAATAAGGAAGATACAAGACTGTGAAGGTAAGAAGTAAACCACACTGTATATACTTTCACGATCATTGTCATTATGTAACGAATTACTTCCGGGATTACGTCGTGCCGAAGAACTCAACGTTTCGCCCACTTTTATAAGGAGCTTCATCAGGAGGGAAACAAAGAAGAACAGTAACTCAACTTGTAAAACACGCCAGAAGGTACACCTTTTTGCAAAAGTATGAGGAGAAAAAAGTATGATAGCTCATGTGTTTTGCTCCTGATGAAGCCTCTGATAAAAGTGGACGAAACGTTGAGTTCTTCTATTTCAAGAATGATACGGTTTAATCCCGAAAGTTGTTTCGTTACATAATTGTTTATATGTAACTAGAAATTTATTGATTTTTCAAGACTTGTCACAATAAATGAAAGAAATATTATCGAATTTTCCTGTTAAGTTAAAGTGAAAGAAGTTAAAAATGTTCACTTCGAATAAATTGTTGAACATGGGAATGAAAAACGAGTTATTAATATCTTGCACATAAATTCTGGCTTGTAGATTCTAATACGTCTAAATATTTACAATACTTCGTTAATTACTTCCTTTGAAATATTCAGAGTAGTGGTTAAGTATGTTCCGAAAATTAAAGTTATGGTTTTTTGGACTATTTTGAAGAAAAGTTTGTATGAACCTTTGGCCTAAACAGCGTGTTGTAGTCTTTTACTTACGCTTTACAGATCGAGTGAGCACTAAATATCAAACAGGTCGTGAAAACTGTAAAACAGCTTTGATGCTATCAACACTTCGTTAATTCTCGTGATTTGTTTTTAGAAATGGGCCGACAATCTAAATTCATCATTTGAAAAGCTGAGACAAGGTTTTTTTCATGTTGAAATGCAATTTGGGAAAATCATTGACAACAAGAATTGTCACCAGATTGAATTATGGTGGTACATAAGCTTCTAGTTATTATTTTTGGGGTTAGGTGTCATGTTGACTGGTTGTTATCTTAATTATTTTAAATTATACTGGCTACTATAAACTGAAATTGTCTTCAGTGCAATACATATCTAGTTAAAATTAAATTATAAAATCACATTTCAAGTTTAAGATCATTAAGATGACAACCAGTCAACATGAATTCGAACCGCACTGGAAAAATAATAACCAAAAGCTTCTGTACCACCACAACTCAATGTAGCGATAATACTTGTTGCCAATGGTTTTCCGAGAATTTAGCCATTGCATTTCCATATGAAAAAAAATAACTATAGTGGTGATCATTTATATCATTTTAATACTTGATTTAACTGTTTTCAATTAATGAGTTTTTCGGTAACTTTGTATTTATTATTTAAATAATCCATTGAAAACATGAGCACACTGTATGTGCACTATATGCGGCACCAGCTGGGCACCAGTTCAAAAAGGATAATAAGCAACGACACAAGCAACAAAGCTCTGTACAATGAATCCAGCAATACCACCAATAAAACAATGTTTAACGCAGCTGCACAATAGAACTAGGTACATACAACTTCCATTGCAATACTACTCGAGCAATATATCTATTTCAGACCTTACTCTTTTATTCTTTAATTTTTTGGAAAGGGAATAAGTGTGTTTGTCTAAAATGTGAGCATTGTTGAGATTGGGCAAGGTTTTATTTATTCTCACATTTTAGACAAACATACTTATTCTCTTTCCAAAAAATTTAAGATTCTAGTTTTCTTTGCACTAAAGCCTAGTCATTTTGCTCTCCTAATTTTCAAGTTTTAAATAAAGACCCTTTACCTACTTTTACTGCAGCAGTTAGACAGACTGTTAGGGACTATTTCGAAAATATAAACATCCTTAAAGATCAACCCCCTTTACTTGCTTATTGTGAACCCCTCAATTCCCAAATTATACGTCCTACCAAAAATACACAAACCCAATATCCCTATTAGACCAGTAGTTTTCTTTTCAATTCCCCGGTATCTGTTATTACATCTTAGCTCAACAAATTAATCCGTAATGTCACTAATTGTAAACCTGAATTTGCTATAGATTCTATAGAATTAACTAATACAACTTTATCGAAATTAAATTTACGTGAAATTTTTACCCTAGGTTTCTTTGACGTAACCACCCTTTTTCCCAGTTTTCCTTCTAATGAATGTTTTCAATTATTAAAAGAAATGCGTCTATATTCTAACAATAGCCAAATTGAAACGTTATTTGCTTGTTTAAATTTAGCTTTATTTCAATTTGTTCACATTTAATTCTTCCTTTTTCAAACAAAAGTCGGGTTTATTAGTGGGATCGCCTCTGTTAGTAACGATTTTTATGCATAACTTTGAAGCAAAAAGTTTTAATGAAGCTCCTTTCATTGAGAATATTATTTACTGGAGTAAATACGTTGATGATGTCCTGGTAATTTTTAATTCTAACACCCTTAAGTAAATGATCACATTACTTGGCTTAACTCATTACATCATAATATTAAATTTACTTTTGAAATTGAACATAACTTTTTACCCTTTTGATCACAAAAAACACTAACTCTAATTTACAATCACCTAGTTTCAACATTTACAAGAAACCAAGTTGTACTGACCATGCCATCCTTTACACGTCCTGTGATTCTATATCCCATAAACTTGTTAATTTTCAATTTTTATTCTCTATGCCCGAAGAAGATTTTAACATAGAATTTAAATCATTAAAGTTATTGCTAGTAGAAACGGTTATCATCTAAAGCGAATTTTACCTATTTACTAGAAAACTCCGAGTAAAACTTTCCACAAATTGAACCCCTATCAATAATTCCGTATTATGGTACACTTTCTTTGTCCATAAAAATATTTTAAACAAATATAACTTTCAACTTTCTTTTTCCACTACTAATTCCCTTCAGAAATTATTAGTTTTGAAGAAAGATCTTACCCCTTCAATAGAAAGAGCTGATGTCTATCGTCTGAACTGTTCGTTGTGCGACTGTTATTATATTGGTCTAACTGAACGTACTTTCAAAAAAGTAATTAAAGAAAATTTTTCTTGAATTAGAAATAACAGCTTTATTGTGTCCAACAATAATGAATTCAGACTCAATAAGGTCACAGATTTTGAAACTAATTATGTTTTTATAAATATTAAATGAATTATGTACTTTTTCTTGATACCATCCCTTCTTTGATCTTTTTGTATTTTCTTTCGTTAATAAATTTTGAACCGCTCTGGTAATATCATTGTCAGTGAATCTATGAACTTTTCTATTCTAGGTTTATACATACATGTATTTTACTGCTTAATTATTTACTTCTCCACTTTGATGGTGTTTTAAAGCCTTTTTTACTTATATCTGCGCAAGTTTTAAATTTTAACTTCACTTTGATCTCTGCCTTTGATAATTGATGTAAGTGCAATCCTTTATTAGGAATATCTATGTTAATGTTATACCTCTGTAAATTAAAGTTTGGGCCTGATGATGAAACCGGTTTGGTTTCGAAACATGTCGCTACTTATAACACTGTAATAAAAGCGTGGAGAAGATTAAAGTGTTTTGTTGCTTCATATTAAGGCAACTCCTCTATGAGCATAACGGATATTCCCACTTTTAACTTCTGTAATTACATTAGCGCACCAATAATTGAAATTACCCAGAGAAGCAAAATTTTATGCTGCTATATGACATTTTTGAGCAGTTTAACTGTGTTTTATTCTTCGAGCAGTTCGTCAAATAATTTATTGTAATTAATAGTTTCTAACAGAGCGTTTAACACAAAAAATATGCTAAGAAAATATCTATTCTTCTCATAAATGTTGCCTTCTCCGCCGCTTTAAGGACTTTAAGGAGCAGTAAATAAGCACATCGTATCGACGCGAATGTGCAGTCTTGTAATTCCTTGACGTTGGGTTTTAAGCAAGTTTAAGAACGAGCTAACTATTGTATCACAACAATGAACAAAGTCATGCCAGTGGGCGATATTACAAAAACTAACATTAGCTTTAGCTTTGTCGCAGACGGAGTTTATGACGTCAAGCTCATAAACCAACGCATAACACGACCCTTCGCGTCACATTAGGGTTCTTACTTTCTGTTGTAAGCAGACATGTGAACTTAATGTGCAGTTGCCATAATGACAAACAAAATTTAGTTTGCTAAATTATACCTCAAAAAAATACGTGCACTCTGATTTTATATCTCCGTCAACGGCATCGGCTTAATAATTTCGAACTGTGACAGAGGATTAATGTCCATTTTTTCTTTCTTTGCAGGAACTAGTAGTCAGTTCCCCAAGCGAAAGAAACTGGCGTGGTATCTTCATAGCCCTTCTAGTTATCGTAGCAGTATTAGGACTTATCGTGTTTAGCATCGTCTTGGTCTCGCCTCCCGAAGAAGGACCGAGGGTAAGAGGGCAAAAGCCTACTCTGGAAGAAGTTCTGGGCAAACTTCCTCCTCCTGCAAAGTTTAACGGAACTTGGATATCAGGTATGTTATTTCGAACAATATTACACATTGCATTCAGACGTTTTGATAACTTACCAGGTATATAAACTTATTTAGAACAGTACTAAAATTGCTAGTTTGCTTTCACAAACTAATTTATATTTCTATTTAATAATAGCGAACTGTGGAATGGAGTTCAACTTGTGAAAATTAGTATAACCAGTTGAAGGTCACTTTCGGATTGAAAGAGCACTAGAAGCAAATGTCTTACAATTTTAACATAGTAATTACTTCTCTAATATACAAAATCTGGTGTGATACACGCACACAACTTCCTTTTACAGTGATCTTATAATTAGCCAAAAATTTGATTTTAAATTTTTAAGCATTTGTCAAAAATTTTCAAAAATTACAAATTTTACAAAATAGAGTGTTAGTTCAAGAGACAAATTTTCTCTAGAATTTTAAGCTGAATTCAAAAATGTAATAATATACCGGGTGTTCTATTTAAAAAGGAGTTAATAAAAAATATAGAAAAAAAACAAAAGAAACCCATTTTAGAAGTATTCAACTGGAAAATCACCTATCTCACATCAATACACATTAAAAATGTAATAAAAATGTAAAGTTTAAAAAAATCGTTAGAGCCGATTTTGAAAAAATTGAAAAAAACTGAAAAATCACAAGAGTAAACACCTGCTTCACGTTATGCGATTTTCTTAAAAAGCTCGCTGTCGCATCTACATGGTACACAAAACTTATATATGAAGTTTCAACGCCATACCTCTTTCCGTTTTTGAGATATTCTGTTCACAGACAGACCAATGAAAAAAATATGTTCTTTGGGATCAGGGGACTCTAAAACGTGAAGATCTGTTGAAAACTCAATTTAGAATTTTTGGGGTGAATCCAATACTTTCTTTATTGTAAAAGAAAGTAAAAAACGAAATAACAATGTGCTATTTTATATGTTGAGTTTATTATATGTTTTTTTCCACTGTCTAGCTCTAGGGTGTATATCACACGACGTTTCGGGAGTTTTTGATCTATTCCCTTCTTCAAGTGTTCCTGGTTAGTCCTGAGAAGGACTGATATTGTACGTCTTTATACGTAAACTCGTGCTTACCCCGGGGTTTGGACCCGGGACCGCTGATCGCTGGGATTACTAGTCTGTCACTCTTACCACTAGGCCACCAGCGCAGTTATATATTTTAGTTATAAACTTATACATATATCTTACCGCTGTATGCGCAGTAGACTATTTTTGTAATTCTCTGCGCAGGATTAACCAGGAACACATGAAGACGAGAGTAGATCAAAAACTCCCGAAACGTCGTGTAATATACACCCTAGACAATGGAAAATATCCGATAAAAAATATCATAATAGACCACTGCCAAAAAATGACATTCAGAGAACAAATTGAGTTTATTATCTACATTTCTTCCAACATGTTGAACGACATGTCAAAAACTTTCTAGCATATTTGATATACCAAATAGCGTTGATTTAAAGTCATTTATCTATACTATCTCAAAAGGCATCGTACAGAAGTTATAGTTGTCCAAAAAGAAGTCTGTATATCCCCTTTTCCTCATATTTTCCATAATTTGCTCTTTAACACTGTTTTTGAAAAAATCGAAACAACTTTGGAGCTATAGTTCAATAACTGCCAACTTATATAAAAATGCTTACCTTTTGACATATAATACAACGATAACTTTTTTCGTTGCTCTCCTATAAACAAATATTAAAGAATAACTAGAGGACCCGTTGCAAAATATTTTGCAAGTTACAAAACTTCTTTGTAACGTGTGACAGGATCCATTCGGTAAAATTTAAATTTTTTGTTTTCAAAACTACTCACACATGATATTGCTACATATACTTGACCATGGCTAAATACTGGTTGTTGCAAATTCGATATTTTTCCACTTTATTCATAGTTTGTCCTTGTGATTTATTAATTGTCATCGCAAATGATAGGCGTACAGGTAGTGCAATATTAGAATGTGTTAATGTATACGCGATAATAATACTCTTCTGTCTGTGGCTTGTCCACTTAATACCAAATCTAAGCAGTTCATAAATAAATTGTGTTTAAACCAGTAGACACATTTAAAATTTTCACATATAATCTCATAAGAGCATTAATTCTTTCCGGAAATTTTTTTGAGTTCATTCCAACAACGTCGTATTAATTTGCCCGAGCGGAACGCGAGGGCAAATTAGGACGTTGTTGAATGCACGAAAAATTATTTCTGTATATGAATTAATGCTCGAATGCAGATTCGGTAAGAAAATCGTAACGACACAAACCCTAAAAAGAAGTAATGTCTACCTACAAAAAATTTCCAAGAAATTTTGTTGTTGTCTTGGATACGGCTCGTGAACTAATTTTTCTATTGGTCATTAATGAGTGTCGTACGATTTTCAAGGGAATATCTATTGATCGTATTTTTAGTGTTAAGCAATGTGGATATATTCCACTGAAATTTAACGAATCTAGAAATTCCATAGAAAATTATAAAACGTTGTTATTATGTGATGCAATTGTATTCACACTCAAATATTGCTTTTCATATTCAGGCAAAAGAGATATAATTTTGTTGTTGACTTCATCGCAATCTTCGTTGTTTAGAGCACTTAACGAATTTCGATACGCGCGAACCGAATATCGCTAAGAGAGCGTTTACACCGTAACACCCTTATTTGGCCTATTTGTAAGACGATCTAATATGCCAAATTTTAACTTCCTATCTCTAGTACTTCTCAATTTTAAAAAACAGATCTATCTCATTTAACTCTTTTGAGAAGATGCATTCCGCAAAACCCTGAAAATGGTTTGACATGATTTCTAAAACGAACTAATATGCCGAATTTCGACTTCCTACCTATCTCCTGATCTGTAGAAAAACACATCTACCCCATTTAAACCTTTCGGGAGTTAATTTCGAAAAAGCCTGAAACTGATTTGACCTTAATTGTAAAACGATCTAATATGCCAAATTTCAATTTTCTGCCTGTAGTAGTTCCTTTGTGGCTATTTTTAGAAGAACACTTCTGGTCTCTTTAACCAATTTGAGGGAATACATTTCGAAAAACCCTAAAAATGATTTCCGATTAGTAAAACAATCTAATATGCAGAATTTCAAATTACTGCCTGTAGTAGTCTCCCTGTGGCGATATCATGACAAACAGATTTGTCTCATTTAACCCCTTTTCGTGATGAATTTTCCAAAACCCAAAAAATGATTTGATCTGATTTGTAAAATGAACTAATATGCCGAATTTCAACTTCCTACCTGTATCTATCTCGTGACGATCTTTAGAAAAACACATCTACCGCATTTAATTCCTTTGGGGGGAGGCATTTCCAAAAATCCTGAAAATGATTTCACCAAATTTGTAAAGGGAACTGATTTGCTGAACTTCAACTTCCTACCTGCAGCAGTTACCGCGTTAAGGCGACCTGTAGGAAAACGTATCTACCCCATTTAACCCCTTTGAGAGGATACGTTTCCAAAAACCCTAAAAATGACTTGACTTGATGTGTAAAACGCACTACTGTGCCGATCAATTTACTACTTGCAGCAGTTACAGTATTATGGCGATCTTTAGAAAAACACAGCTACTCCGTTTAACCTTTTCGGGAGTTAATTTCGGAAAGCATGAAATTTATTTGAGTTTCTGTAAAACGATCTAATACGCCGAATTTCAATTTCCTGAATGTAGTAGTTCCTTTGTGATTACTTTTAGAAACACACTTTTGGTCTATTTAACCACTTTCAGGGGATGAATTTCGAAAAACCCTAAAAATGATTTCCGATTTATAAAATGAACTAATAGGCCGAATACTGCTTGTAGTAGTTTTCTCGTGGTGATATTTTCACAAACAGATTTGTCTCATTTAAACCCCTTCGGGGATGAATTCTGCAAAACCCTAAAAATTATTTGATCTGATTTGTAAAGCGAACTAATTTGCCGAATTTCAACTTCCTACCTGTAGTGGCTTTCTCTTTCCAATTAAAAGAAAACACATCTACCCCATTTAACTCCTTTAGGCGGGATAAACTTTGAAAAATCCTGAAAATGATTTGCTCGAATTGTAAAAGGAACTGATTTGCTGAATTTCAACTTCTTACCTGCAGCAGCTGCCGCGTTCAGGCAACTTTTAGAAAATCAAATCTATTCCATTTAACCTCTTTGGGGGTGAATTCTAACAATCCCTGAAAATGAATTGACCCGATTTGAAAATGTTCTAATATGCTCAATTTCAACTTCCTATACTTGTAGTAGATTTGTCCCATTTAACCCCTTTCCGGGATGAATTCTTCAAAACCTTGAAATTTACTTGATCTGATTTGTAAAACGAACTAATATGCCGAATTTCAGCTTTCCATTTGTAGTAGTTTCCTCGTTGTAGATATTTCAAAAAACAGGTCTACCACATTAAGCGCCTTTGGAGAAATGAATTTCGAAAAGCCCTAAAAACGATTTGGCCCACTATTTGTAAAAAGAACTAATATAGCAAATTACAACTTCTTACCTTCCCCAGATTCTATTATGTAACTATCTGTGAAGTAAAAGTCAATCCCGTCAAATAGAGGGTAAAAGTACTTCTTTGTAGACGATACCGGATGTTTTCTCGTTTGGTTTGATCACCACTAAGTTGTTTGGAGAACTGGCTCCTAAACAGTGTAGATAAAGTTGATCGAGTCTTTCCGCAAGTCGACCCAGCCTGTTTCAGCGACTGTCTCTGCACCTTGTTGATCGTCATCACGAAGCAGGTTTTGAATTAAATTGAAAGAATAGTCTGCAGAAATAAGGGGTATTCGCTGCCTCCCCTTTTCCAAAACCTATGAAAATTGTAGCCTCAATGACGTTACGATGCGGAGCAGTCAAGTTTGGGAGTCTTGACGTTTCTCAGACGTATAATGGGTGCTCTAACTTTCAAAGGCAGGGAATTTGAGGAAGTCCGAAAGGATCGAGAGTGTGGACAAACTCAACGTGGTAGTGCTATGTCTTCTGCGTCCACCACATTGTTAATCGACTGATAGATCTTTTCCTCTGAATGAAAGGCTCCGAGGTGTGTGTTGTTGATTTCTAGTGCCTTCATTCTTCAGAGTGGTAATCGCCCTTTTTCGAAGTCAGAATACAGGTTTTGCTGTTTTGTTCTTGATGTCGGAATATATTATGTTAGTGAGGCTGGCGATATCTGTCACGGCTTGACATAGGTTTTCGTTGCAGAGTTTCAAGAGAAGTTTGGAAAACTATTCGGCTTTGGAGTCTCCTCTCAGGTGAACCCTTATGTAGATTCAATACAATATGTCCTTATTGAGCTGATACTGCACTTTGTGAAATCACTGTTATAAGGTTATAACACGTATTTGTCTTGAGAGCAACTGTCATTTAAATATCGTCGAGCAGATAAAGCCACAGTAAATAATAAACCACTAAAGGGGCCCATTGTAAAATATTTTGCACCTTATAAAACTTCTTTGTATACAATGTTTAGCGTGTGGCACGATCCATGAGGTAAAATTTTAATTTTTAAGTTTTCAAAACTACGAACACGTGACATTGCTACATATAATTGACCATGGCTAAATACTGGTTGTGGCAAATATATTCCTACTTTATCCAGGGTTTGTCCTTGCGATTTATTAATTGTCATCGCAAATGCTAGGCGTACAGGAAACTGTCTTCTCCGAAAACAAAAAGGTAATGTAATATCAGAAGGTGTTAAATCTATACGCGGTAATAATACTCTTCTGCCTATAGCTTGTCCATTTAGGACTTCCAAATCTAAACAGTTCTCGTATAAATTGCGTACCATTAATCTTGTACCATTTATTAAACCAGTACACACATTCAAATTTCTCAAGAGAATAACAATTGCTCCTATTTTTAATGTTAAGCAGTGTGGAGGTATTCCACTGAAATTTAACGAATCTAGAAATTCTGTTGGAAATTGTAAAATGTCATCGTCATTATCTGATACAATTGTATTCACACTCAATATTGTTTTTAATAGCCAGGTAAGAGAGATATAATTTTGTGGTTAATTTCATCGCAATGTTCGTTTTTTGGCGCTAAAATTGAGAACTTTGAGATACTACGGCTGTTCTCAAGAGTTGACAAACTATTACCAAATATTTCTGTAATGATGTCCTCTTTGGCAATTAGTTGAGATGGTATTTTAATTGTATCCTCTTCACCTGTAATAGTGGGATATTCTCCATTTCCAATTTGCAAGAGAAATGTAGAAAACTCAATTTCACTTTCGTTGGCACGCATGTTTCTAAACAGTTTTAAGATCTTAAAACAATGCCACAGAGAGCAATTTTTAATGCATTGTTGAATCGTTGATTGGCGTGATCCATGTGGAACTACAGTAGTATACGGCTACCGTAATCGACGCACCTGTCAATCAAATTTTGATTTTGATATCAAATTAATTGACCTAATTAGGCGTCGCGACGCCGCGAATTAAACCGCGAATTAAATTAATCCACATATGATTTGATTGACCTAATTTCGCGAATTAATTCCGCGGTTTGACCTGATTAATTTCGCGGTTTGACCCAATTAATTCCGCGTTTTGATCTAATTAATCACATATGAAGTTTGATATGTAATTTACATATGTGCTACTGATTAAATTACGCGGCGGCCATTTTTAATTTGCTTCTGGAATTACACGGCGGCCATCTTGGTTTTCTGGCGCGAATATTTGAATTTAAATTTTTTTTTCAGATTTTTTTCCAAGTCCCAGTTTTTGAATTTAAATCTCCCGGGTGTCGGCCATCTTGGTTTTCTGGCGCGCACTTCTACCGGCTGTCGTTTTAATTTTCGCGGAAAATATTTGAATTTCAAACTGCTAGATCTATCTCGCTCTTCTGCCCCCTTGGTTGTCTCTCTCTTGCAGTCACAGGATGGATGTTTAATTTTAAAAAAATCTCTGGCGGACTTGGATTTGAACCCTCTACGTTTGCATACACATTGGGCTCACATCGATCGATGCCGCTAGACCACGGAGCGCTACGGGATTTAAAGGGTTTGAACAGTATGCCCCTTCGCTGTTCGGTCGTTACATTTCCATATTCAAAACAAATGATTTTTTCGAATATATAAAATATAAGAACGGAATTGTGCCGTCTAGGGCCTTAGAAACTTGTTAATAATTTTTAAAAATTGACTTTGTAACTAGTTTTGCTGTAATTAATTCTTTTAATTTTATAATATGAGTGACGCTATCTCACTCAGTCCCATTGATTTTCTACAGCGTTCTCTTTTCCATCCCGTTTGCTACCTATGCGTAATTACAAAAGACGTTATCGCCCCAGGCAGACTTTCTATTTAGCCGGCGATTGTGTGTCATTCTCTGCAATCTGTACTCACGTTGCAGTTTTGCGGGCTCGACTTTAAAATTTGGTCCTTAACAATTAACTACGTTGCATAGAAAACAGGCTGGTTACTTTATTTTATATAGCGAAGTCATTTTTTATACAATTTACACGCAGAACACAACTCGTTCTTTATGGTTACTTTAGAAACCCTTAACCCTTTTCAAATTTTATTTTTGTGTACGTGATTTGCGGTATATATAATTTTATGATTCATAAATTTGACCGTTGTAAAACGCCTGCCACAACTTGCACGGAAACGCAACGGTTTTTGCAAAGCATGTTGTGACGAACAACGATGAGTGGAATTTTTAAAATATTGCCCATCGAACAGCGGAATAATTCTAGAACGAATCGAAGTTTTTATTTGTATAAAATGGCGGTCCGAACACGACGCTGCACAAAACCTGGATTTATAAGAAAACTGCATCTTGATTTCCATGGATTTGATTACGTCACCGCGAAGTCTTCTGTCTCACTCATCACAGTTGTTTTCTCTCTCTCTCTCGCATTTATTTAATTTAAAAAGCTTTTGCGTCGGCCCCTAGTCGGATTTGAACCCTAGCCACATGTGAATAATTATTTTAAATCGCGAAATCCGCATAAATATATTACTATAAAAAATCGCGAAAAGTGTTGAGTAAATAAATGCAACGCATTGTAAAGCCGTAAAACTTTTAGTTATTGTACGTTTACAAGATGGGTCTTTTAACAAAGTGGAAGAACCAAACTATGCTATTGTAAATGTACAGATTTTTCACTGTCAATTTGTATATAACAACTTAATGTAAATTGGTATTTGGAACATTTTAACGAAAACAGCGACTTCTTTCGGCATAAACTGTTTCTTCTCACCACGGAACCCTATTTTATAAGTAAACGTCTGAAATTGTGTCATTATATCGATAAAAACTGCATTTTAGTTTAAAAAATTCCAGTATAAATGCAAACGGACGAAAATAAAAAACGCAATTGACCACAAAGTAACATAATTTTGAATAAAAAAAACACAATCTCGTTGGAAAAATGTTCTGTTTCACTTAAAATTTTACAAAAACTGACATCATGTCACTTGAAATTATACAAAAAACGACATTTTTATCCAATAAGCGATAAAAAATACGCCGTCTCACATAAATTTACACAAAAATCGATATCATGTCACATAAATTATACAAAAACTGCCATCATGTCACTTGAAATTATACAAAAACGACATTTTTACTCAATACACGACGAAATCGACATCATGTTACATAAACTATGCATAATTTTGCAAATGTTTTACACTTTTTTCTCTAACTTGTTGCAATTTTAGTAAGATTTGAATAAAAAACAGCAATTTCTGCAGTAATTTTAGTAATATTTGAATAAAAACACAATTTCGCTGAAAAGTTCTAACCAAAAACGACAAAAACAATATTTTTATACAACTTTCATTGAAAAAATCTTCTTCCACAAGCATTTCTAGAAGCAAAATTCACGCACTTTCGCTGAAAAACGTTCTGTTCCACATCAGCTCACATACATTTTTACAAATATCGACATCACGTCACATAAATTATACAAAAACTGTCATCACGTCACTTGAAATTATACAAAATACGATATTTTTATTCAACACACGATGAAAATTGAACAAAAATCACGCAATCACACATCATATCACATAAATTTACACAAAAATCGACATCATGTCACATAAATTATACAAAAACTGACATCATGCCACTTGAAATTATACAAAAAACGATATTTTATTCAACACACGATGAAAATTGAACAAAAATCACGCAATTACACGCCATCCACATAAATTTTCACAAAATCGACATCATGTTACATAAACTATGCATAATTTTGCAAATGTTTTACACTTTTTATAAGATGCATCGCTCAAAATTAAAAGAAATAGCAATTTCGTTGAAAAATTTGCAAATGTTTTACACTTTTTTATAAAATGTATCGCTCAAAATTAAAAGAAATCACAATTTTTTAAATTATATCACACCATTATGAAATCGTAGATTGATTTTTTGAAATTTTACACTTTGTAGCTGTAAAATAACTTCAAATACTAATATTTTAGCTTTAGATTTTGTAATTATTTCAGATTCGTGAAAAACAAAAGCAGAGTAGAACACTTTGTAACTGTAAAATAACTTCAAATACTAATATTTTAGCTTTAGATTTTGTAATTATTGTAGATTCGTGAAAAAACAAAAGCAGAGTAGAAATAAAAAACACAAACACTTTGTAATAAACAAATATATTGTTCTTATTTCGTATAATACTTAATAATATAAATATAAATGTACAGCTGAATGTCTTATTTTCTAAAAATTCGATAGCAATTTACAAAACTGTAGTTTGAGGTGCACAACATTTCAAATTAAAAAGGTGCAAGTAATAAAATCAGAATTTCATTGTGTCATTTTAAGGTTTAAGATGCACCCAATCTAGAACTCCCTTCGTTTTTGGTGTTGATGACATCTGCCTTAGAGGCGTTTTTCTAACGGCACTTTTTGGAGGCGTTTCCTTATCGGCGTTCTTCTGACTGAACCTTTTTGATGTGGACTTGGATGAGTAGCTGGTGTTTTTAATTTATATTCTAAATCGGACTCGCAGTTATCAGTTTCCATTTCGGTTTTTCCTGTAGTACCAGTCGGGGTTGGCTTCTTTTGCTGTTTAGGTTTAGCTAGCAGCACATTAGCAACGTTAAGGTCTTTGATGTAATCAGCAAACTCTAGGCGTCCGGGTGGATTAATAGTTTTTCGGGGCCGCAGAGTGTCGTGAATTAAATCGACTATGTTAGACGCCGGTAAATTTCACCCTTTATAGTAACGGTACCCTTGTGATCCCAGCTCACATCGCTTGAGGTACTCAAAATGCGTAGGAAAACTTCAGCTTTTTTCTTAAAAGTTTTGGGAAGTGTAGATAAAATAACGGCATTTGATAGGCTGTCACTGGTTGTTTCAATAGGTATTTTGTTTGGCTGCCGCGCCTGGTTTGTGAAATGAAGGAATCGTTGTAAAACCTGTTTGTACTGGATCCATTTATCGTGATCAGTTAATTTGGACTTTAAAACTTTTTGCATTTCGTCATCAAGCTGTGATAATATATTTTTCTCCGCATCATCGCCAGACTTAAGACGCTGGACAAATTCCGGCGATACAATCAACATATTCCGCTCTTTGTCCATTTTAGTCGAAAAGGAGCTCAGTCGTTTGTTCTTGTAGAACCGTCGTGAATAAACTACCTTAAAATCAAGACTTTCATAATAAATATATAAAAAAATATGACAGGTACGGGAATCGAACCCGTATTCTCTCTCGAGATCAGAGCTTGAATCTGACGCCTTAACCATTCGGCCAACCTGCCTCACTATATAAACGAGCACTCTCTGCATAATTAAGAAAACATATAGTTTAAAAGTCTTCTATTTGCAATTTCATACAATATTTCATATAAATTAAGCCATGTACAAATTTCTAAATCGGTTTTGATATATATTTTCTCGAAAGACTTGACCCTCAGATGCCTTTTTATTATTTGTCGTGATGCGGCATCGTTGAATTTTACAAGTGCCCTGAGGGTCAAGTCTTTCGAGAAAATATATATCAAAACCGATTTAGAAATTTGTACATGGCTTAATTTATATGAAATATTGTATGAAATTGCAAATAGAAGACTTTTAAACTATATGTTTTCTTAATTAGGCAGAGAGTGCTCGTTTATATAGGGAGTCAGGTTGGCCGTATGGTTAAGGCGTCAGATTCAAGCTTTGATCTCTAGAGAGAATACGGGTTCGATTCCCGTACCTGTCATATTTTTTTATATATTTATTATGAAAGTCTTGATTTTTAGGTAGTTTATTCACGACGGCTCTACCAGAACAAACGACTGAGCTCCTTTTCGACTAAAATGGACAAAGAGCGGAAGATGTTGATTGTATCGCCGGAATTTGTCCAGCGTCTTAAGTCTGGCGATGATGCGGAGAAAAATATATTATCACAGCTTGATGACGAAATGCAAAAAGTTTTAAAGTCCAAATTAACTGATCACGATAAATGGATCCAGTACAATCAGGTTTTACAACGATTTTCATGTCTGACCGTCGTGAATAGAGGACGTGCGCTTTCCGCAGAATTTCAGCAGTTGTATACATTGTGAAAGTTAATTGCTATAAAATGGGATCCAGGCGTAATAAAAGTGCAACGAGTGAGGAAGATCATGATATCCTGGCCCAGAAGATAGTAGACAAGTTACTGGGAAATAAGCTGTTTGAGGATAAGCTGTCGAGTATGATAAAAACTGCTATAGACTCGCAGCTTGGGGAATGCATATCCAAGCTTGAAGATAGGATAAGCCAACTGGAAAAACAACTGGATAAAGCAGTAGACGACACAGATGATGCCTTGGATTCATACGAGCAATATACTAGGAAAAACAATCTAAGAATTTTCGGAGTTCCGGAAGGTCAACACGAGGACACGGATAGCGTAGTAATTAACTTGTGTAGGGAGAAGCTTGGGATTACTATATCTAAAGAAGCCATCGATATAAGTCATAGGTTAAAAGGACGAGCAGGGCAGCACAAACCGATCATAGTCAAATTTGTGCACAGAAGAGTGAAAAAGGAAATTTTTAACAACAAAAAGAAACTTAAAGGTTCTACAATAATTATCAGAGAGGACCTAACATCAAAAAGAATGGAAATTCTAAAGGAGGCTGTAAAGAAATTTGGTAGCAGATCGGTTTGGACATATGATGGGAATATATTCGTAAAAACTGATGAGCATGTGAAGAAAATTAATACTTCCGACGATTTAAAGGCTCTCTAATACGAGTGTAGCAGTGAAATGCGGAAAAAAGTGCAGTGTTAAAGTGTGATAGTGAACACGCGCGATTTTGGGTGTTTGCGAATTCCTTTTTTGCGTTTCTAATCTATTGAGAACTAATAATTTTAATTTTAATTTTGTTATCGAATAGCAGGTATGAGTGCGGGCACTTCTTGCAGTAACTTAAAAATTGCTCATGTAAATATAAGGTCGTTGATACCAAAAATGAATTACATTGGAAATATCATTGATAATTACGACATACTAGCATTATCAGAAACTTGGCTTTCGAGCAATATAGATAACTGCCACATATCAATTCAAAATTACAATGTCGTTCGTAAGGATAGAGAAGGTCGCGGTGGAGGTGTAGCTGTATTTATAAAAAAATCTTTAAATTATAAACTAATAGATACAAATAGTAATATTGAACAACTGTGGTTCTCTACTAAAATTAAATCAGTTACTTATGTATTTGGCGTAGTTTATCGACCTCCTTCTTCAGACTATAAAACGTTTGTAGATGAGCTAGAAATATCGTTTACTCTATGTACGTCTGTGTCTGATAGAATTTTTTGCCTGGGTGATGTAAATTTTAACTTATTTTCGAAATCTGATGCATCCGTATTATACTTTAACGAATTTCTTGAATGTCTTAATCTGAAACAACTAATTTCTGAACCAACGAGAATCACAGAGCAATCTGCATCCCTAATAGATGTTATCTTATGTAGTGACCCCTCATTGGTCAGGTCATCTGGTGTTGAGGTTAATAATGAATCTGATCACGAAATAGTTTATTGTACTCTTGCTGTAAAATCACCTAAACAGCTACCGATAATAAAAACATATCGCGATTTCAAATATTTTGACATTAATAAATTTAGAAATGATCTATATTTGTTGCCCTTGCAACAAATATATCACACTCAAAATATTAACAATAAAGTTTCTGTCCTTAATAATAGCTTAAACAGTTTATTTGATGTACATGCTCCGTGGAAAACAGTTAAAATTACAAAAAATTTTGCTCCGTGGATAACGGATAATATTAAACTAATGATGAAGATGAGGGATGCTGCTAAACGTAAATATTTGAAATCTAAAAATCCAGCGCACTGGGAATATTACAAAAATCTTAGAAATTTTACAAGTACGAGTATAGTAAACGAAAAAAGGGCATACTTTGTGTACAAAACTAAAAACTGCAGTATAAAACAAATTTGGAAAGACCTTCACTTACTCAATTTACAAAAATCTCAAAATACAGAAATTCCTGGTCAGCTATGTAATCCTGAGAATATTAACAATTTTTTCATAGACAGCATACCGAATTTACCTATTAGTGATGAAATCAAAAACTATTATTTGACGCGTATCAATAATATTCCGGAATTTAATTTCGAAACAATAACAGAAGAGGAAGTGGGCAGAATACTATATGAGATTAAAAGTAATGCTATGGGCGTTGACGGTCTAAATATTAAAATGATTATGTATTGCTGTCCATTTATACTTCAACCTTTAACTTATATTATAAATTTTTGCTTGAAGTATAATGTGTACCCTGATAGTTGGAAGCATGCCCTTGTTATTCCATTGCCGAAAGTAAACGAACCTGGGCATTACTCAGACCTTAGGCCGATTAGTATCTTGCCTACTTTCTCTAAAATAATTGAAGAAATTATGAATAAACAAATCCGATATTTTCTAAATACATTCAATTTGCTACCGGAATTTCAGTCAGGTTTTCGTAAATGTTATAGCTGCACTACTGCAATTGCAAAGGTAACAGACGACATACTCGAGGCTACAGATAACGGAAAATTAACAATTTTGGTTCTATTGGATTACAGTCAGGCATTTGACACTATTAATCAGGAATTATTACTTTTAATATTGCACTTTATAGAGTTCTCGTCAAATGCAATTGATTTAATTAAACATTATTTCAGTAATAGATCGCAAAGTGTCAAAATTAATGAACATAATTCATCTTTACGTAACATTGAAAAGGGCGTGCCTCAGGGGTCGATTTTAGGACCCTTGTTGTATACCATTTATACATCAAATTTCTATAAATCTGCTACCTATTGCAAAATGCACATGTATGCCGATGATACTCAGCTTTATTATTCATTTCAACCATCGGATTTTGACTCTGCCGTAAGAGAGGTTACGCATGATTTAAATGAACTCTATAAAACATCTGTACATCACGGACTAAAATTAAATCCATCAAAATCGTGTGCTATTTTATTTGGCAGATCATCTAATTTATTGAATATTCAAAATTTGTTACGTATAACTATTAATGATATTGAAATTCCAATAACTACACAAGCAAAAAATTTAGGATTGATAATTGACAACACTTTTAGATATCGGCCTCATATAAACAAATGTATTCAGAAAGCGTATTTAAATTTAAAATTGTTATATCCACACAGATCTTATTTAAATAAGATTCAGAAAAAAATGCTCTGCGATTCTCTTGTATTATCCCAGTTTTCATATTGTTCTGAAATTATAGGTCCTTGCTTAGATGTTGATACCAGAAATAGATTGCAAAGGGTGCAAAATTCATGTTTGAGGTACATTCACGGTATACGTAAATATGAGCACATTTCACATAAGTTGCAGGAAACAAAGTGGCTTAACATGAAAAATAGATGCTTATTACAAACTGCATGTTTTTATCATAAATTGATACTTTGTAAAACCCCACCGTATCTCTATAATAAAATAACTTTCAGGACGGACGTGCATAGTTTAAATTTGAGGTTTAGAGGTTTAATTACGCCACCTCAACACCGAACCGCTTTGTTTGAAAGATCGTTTACATTCAATATCAGTAAAGTATATAATGAGTTACCATTATCATTCAAAACCCTTTCTGTTAAACAATTTCGAATAAAGTTATTTAATTTGTATCTAAAATCTCAAGAAACGTGAGTGACCTAAATTAACGAACTTTTTAAATTTACCACTTTTTAATAAAACAAAAATTATGAGTTTGCAAGAATTGCTCGGACTTGAAATATATTTGGAAACGACGGGCTTGTATTTGTATTTTGTGTTTGTATTTTGTGTTTGTCATGTGTATTACTTAAACTTAAAAATTTAATTTATATTTGCAAGGTTCAGATGAAAAACAGTTGTACTGATCTGGACCTTGAGATTTTGAAAATATTTTAATTTGTATATGGTTTTTTTATATATCTGTTTATTTTCAAATAAAAACAATTATTATTATTATTATTATTATTATTCCTTCATTTCACAAACCAGGCGCGGCAACCAATCAAAATACCTATTGAAACAACCAGTGACAGCCTATCAAATGCCGTTATTTTATCTACACTTCCCAAAACTTTTAAGAAAAAGCTGAAGTTTTCCTACGCATTTTGAGTACCTCAAGCGATGTGAGCTGGGATCACAAGGGTACCGTTACTATAAAGGGTGAAATTTTACCGGCGTCTAACAGTCGATTTAATTCACGACACTCTGCGGCCCCGAAAAACTATTAATCCACCCGGACGCCTACAGTTTGCTGATTACATCAAAGACCTTAACGTTGCTAATGTGCTGCTAGCTAAACCTAAACAGCAAAAGAAGCCAACCCCGACTGGTACTACAGGAAAAACCGAAATGGAAACTGATAACTGCGAGTCCGATTTAGAATATAAATTAAAAACACCAGCTACTCATCCAAGTCCACATCAAAAAGGTTCAGTCAGAAGAACGCCGATAAGGAAACGCCTCCAAAAAAGGGCCGTTAGAAAAACGCCTCTAAGGCAGATGTCATCAACACCAAAAACGAAGGGAATTCTAGATTGGGTGCATCTTAAACTTTAAAATGACACAATGAAATTCTGATTTTATTACTTGCACCTTTTTAATTTGAAATGTTGTGCACCTCAAACTACAGTTTTGAAAATTGCTATCGAATTTTTAGAAAATAAGACATTCAGCTGTACATTTATATTTATATTATTAAGTATTATACGAAATAAGAACAATATATTTGTTTATTACAAAGTGTTTGTGTTTTTTATTTCTACTCTGCTTTTGTTTTTTCACGAATCTACAATAATTACAAAATCTAAAGCTAAAATACTAGTATTTGAAGTTATTTTACAGTTACAAAGTGTTCTACTCTGCTTTTGTTTTTCACGAATCTGAAATAATTACAAAATCTAAAGCTAAAATATTAGTATTTGAAGTTATTTTACAGCTACAAAGTGTAAAATTTCAAAAAATCAATCTACGATTTCATAATGGTGTGATATAATTTAAAAAATTGTGATTTCTTTTAATTTTGAGCGATACATTTTATAAAAAAGTGTAAAACATTTGCAAATTTTTCAACGAAATTGCTATTTCTTTAATTTTGAGCGATGCATTTTATAAAAAGTGTAAAACATTTGCAAAATTATGCATAGTTTATGTAACATGATGTCGATTTTTGTGAAAATTTATGTGGGATGGCGTGTAATTGCGTGATTTTTGTTCAATTTTCATCGTGTGTTGAATAAAATATCGTTTTTTGTATAATTTCAAGTGGCATGATGTCAGTTTTTGTATAATTTATGTGACATGATGTCGATTTTTGTGTAAATTTATGTGATATGATGTGTGATTGCGTGATTTTTGTTCAATTTTCATCGTGTGTTGAATAAAAATATCGTATTTTGTATAATTTCAAGTGACGTGATGACAGTTTTTGTATAATTTATCTGACATGATGTCGATATTTGTGAAAATTTATGTGAGCTGATGTGGAACAGAACGTTTTACAGCGAAAGTGCGTGAACTTTGCTTCTAGAAATGCTTGTGGTAGAAGATTTTTTCAATAAAAGTTGTATAAAATATTGTTTTTGTCGTTTTTGGTTAGAACTTTTTCAGCGAAATTGTGTTTTTATTCAAATCTTACTAAAATTGCTGCAGAAATTGCTGTTTTTTTATTCAAATCTTACTAAAATTGCAACAAGTTAGAGAAAAAAGTGTAAAACATTTGCAAAATTATGCATAGTTTATGTAACATGATGTCGATTTTCGTCGTGTATTGAGTAAAAATGTCGTTTTTGTATAATTTCAAGTGACATGATGGCAGTTTTTGTATAATTTATGTGACATGATGTCGATTTTTGTGTAAATTTATGTGAGACGGCGTATTTTTTATCGCTTATTGGATAAAAATGTCGTTTTTTGTATAATTTCAAGGGACATGATGTCAGTTTTTGTAAAATTTTAAGTGAAACAGAACATTTTTCCAACGAGATTGTGTTTTTTTTATTCAAAATTATGTTACTGTGTGGTCAATTGCGTTTTTATTTTCGTCCGTTTGCATTTATACTGGAATTTTTTAAACTAAAATGCAGTTCTTATCGATATAATGACACAATTTCAGACGTTTACTTATAAAATAGGGTTCCGTGGTGAGAAGAAACAGTTTATGCCGAAAGAAATCGCTGTTTTCGTTAAAATGTTCCAAATACCAATTTACATTAAGTTGTTATATACAAATTGACAGTGAAAAATCTGTACATTTACAATAGCATAGTTTGGTTCTTCCACTTTGTCAAAAGACCCATCTTGTAAACGTACAATAACTAAAAGTTTTACGGCTTTACAATGCGTTGCATTTATTTACTCAACACTTTTCGCGATTTTTTATAGTAATATATTTATGCGGATTTCGTGATTTAAAATAATTATTCACATGTGGCTAGGGTTCAAATCCGACTAGGGGCCGACGCAAAAGCTTTTTTAAATTAAATAAATGCGAGAGAGAGAGAAAACAACTGTGATGAGTGAGACAGAAGACTTCGGCGTGACGTAAATCAAATCCATGGAAATCAAGATGCAGTTTTCTTATAAATCCAGGTTTTGTGCAGCGTCGTGTTCGGACCGCCATTTTATACAAATAAAAACTTCGATTCGTTCTAGAATTATTCCGCTGTTCGATGGGCAATATTTTAAAAATTCCACTCATCGTTGTTCGTCACAACATGCTTTGCAAAAACCGTTGCGTTTTCCTTGCAAGTTGTGGCAGGCGTTTTACAACGGTCAAATTTATGAATCATAAAATTATATATACCGCAAATCACGTACACAAAAATAAAATTTGAAAAGGGTTAAGGGTTTCTAAAGTAACCATAAAGAACGAGTTGTGTTCTGCGTGTAAATTGTATAGAAAATGACTTCGCTATATAAAATAAAGTAACCAGCCTGTTTTCTATGCACGTAGTTAATTGTTAAGGACCAAATTTTAAAGTCGAGCCAGCAAAAACTGCAACGTGAGTACAGATTTCAGAGAATGACACACAATCGCCGGCTAAATAGAAAGTCTGCCTGGGGCGATAACGTCTTTTGTAATTACGCATAGGTAGCAAACGGGATGGAAAAGAGAACGCTGTAGAAAATCAATGGGACTGAGTGAGATAGCGTCACTCATATTATAAAATTAAACGAATTAATTACAGCAAAACTAGTTACAAAGTCAATTTTTAAAAATTATTAGCAAGTTTCTAAGGCCCTAGACGGCACAATTCCGTTCTTATATTTTATATATTCGAAAAAATAATTTGTTTTGAATATGGAAATGTAACGACCGAACAGCGAAGGGGCATACTGTTCAAACCCTTTAAATCCCAATCATTAATTCAAAGGAAATCTGAATTGCACATTATTTAAAACTAACATATTCTTCTGGAACTGTGTTTCTGGTGGAAATTTCCAATAGTAGGTAGGGACAATGAGGATCTCGTTAATCCAGCCATATAGCAGGCACAAATTATAAAATTATTAATTAATTATGGCACATCCAAATGCGAAACACTTTTTTAAAATTACTTCAAGTCATTTAACACCACAAGATACACATTCCCGTTCTTATAATCTGAATTTTTGAAAAAATAGTTTGTTTAAAGCTGGGCTCGTGACACGTAAGTGACTATGTTTAATTCCTTTAACCTCGATGGCTTCGATAGCCCAGTTGGTTAAGACTTCGTACTCGTAATGCTGTGATCGCTGGTTCGACTCCAGCCATGGGTCATCGCAGGAAGCTTTTTTTAAATTAAAATAAATGTGAGAAAACCAAGATGGACGACACCCGACAATTTCAAATTCAAATATTCGCGCCAGAAATCCAAGATGGCTGACAAAGTCCGACGCGTAATTTTAATCGGAAGCTAATGCGTAATTTAATCAGTAGCACATATGTAAATTACATATCAAACTTCATATGTGATTAATTAGATCAAACCGCGAAATTAATTGGGTCAATCCGCGAAAATTCCGCGAAATCCGCGAATAATTCCGCGAATTAAGGGGGCGTGGCTTAATCAAATAAAAAGGAGTGGGAGAAAGCTGTCCCTATTCTACTTATATAATTGTTTGTAGAATTCTTCTGCAATATGTATTATGTTTTCGCTATTTGACGTAGAGTTCCCTTCCTTATCTTTGAGTTGAAATATTTTCTTTTTGCCGTTTGTTAATTGTTTCCTTAGAACTTTCATGCCCTTATTTTGTTCAATAGTTTGGCTGATTTTATAATATTTGTGTGTTCTGATGTCTCTTTTTAGTTTTATGGATATTTCTTTGTTGATTTTTCTCAGAGTTTGTTGGTCTACATTTGGTTTTTCTTTGAGCGCTCTCCATTCTTAAATTTTAGTTTGAGTTTCTTGGCTGATTTTTTCCAATTTTGAGCTTTTTGGGCAGTATTTTTGTTGTGCTTCTTTTATTGCTTCTATTATGGTTTCGTTTAGGATATTAATGTTTTCGTTTTTGTCTTCCGTTGCTGTTTTATTTCCTATCGCATTTGAAATATGGTCGCTGAATTTGTTTATTTCTACTGGATGCGTCCATGTTTGATAGTTTCTTTTTTTGATCAGCCTGCTTCTTTCGTTCTTTAGATTTATTTTGAGAGTAGCTCTTAGCAAGCGATGGTCGCTTCCAGTTGAGAATCGGTTTAATACTGTGACATCCTCGAAGATGTGTTTTTGTCTGTTACAAAATGGTCGATTTCATTGTGCATTTTGCCGTCGGGACTTTCCCACGTCCAGCTTCTTTGGGGTTTTTTGTTGTAGTAGCTGTTCATTTGAAATAAATTATTTTCCAGTGAAAAGCTGATCATGGTTTCTCGTCGATCGTTTCTGCCCGGACTTCCAAAGTTTCCTAGTGCGATTTCTGATCGCTCCGATTTTATTCCGATTTTTGCATTAAAATCTCCGCATATGACTGTATAATGTGTCTTATTTTCTTTCATTGTTGTGAGGATGTCTTCGTAAAATATATCTATTTCGTCGTCATTGTGTTCGGTGGTCGGTGCATATACTTGAATTATTTTTATGGTGTATCTGGTATTTAGTCGTACTATCATATAAGCTACTCTGGTAGATACTGCTTCTACAGATACAATTTTGTCAGAGTGTTTTTTATGGATGAAAAATCCGACACCTTCTATTGATGCATTGTCGTGGCCTTTGTGGTAGAATTTGTGTCCGGATTTCAGTGTCACCAGGTTTTCGCCGCGTCTTCTTACCTCGCTCATTCCGACCACATCCCATTTTATGTTCTTCAGTTCTGTCTCCATCTCTGTGAATTTTTCTTCCGACAACAAAGTCTTTACATTATAGGTTGCAAATTTTAGTGATATTATCGACTTCTTGCTCCCCCCATATTCCTTGGAGCAGCCTGACTCCCCACCTGGGGATTCTTTTTCGAAATCGACTTTTTCATCTTGGAAGGGAGTTTTGGCCATACTCTACCACGCTGGACTATGCGGGTTGGTAGAGGGTAGAGGATATGGGAAGGACAGTGTGAGGTGTGGATGGGAAAATTTAGAGGGTCGGACATGATTTTCCCCGGATATATTTGAGGTGGGGGAGAAACATGGCTCGGGTGGGCAGGTGCGCTTCCCTGACTTAGACCTATCTTCTACCGGTATCGTAGGAGAGTGTCTACCCGCTACTCATTTCGAATATTTACTTCCTCGAATTTTCCTAAACTCGGTACACCACTGGATCAACCAATAAGGAAATGATTAGGTGTCAGGCTTTCTGGATCGGCTGGATCAAGAGATACATGAGTTAGAGGTCTATTATTTACGGTATGCTCCACTTCCACCATAAATGTGTGTAGAACTTCTTCTCGGGGAGCCCTTTCTTTTAATACCACTCTTAAGGCTGTCTTCACTGATCTAACTAATCGCTCCCAACAGCCTCTCATATGTGGTGAAGCTGGTTGGTCGAAATGCCATTCTATTCCTCTGGATGACATGTCCTGAACCATTTTGTCGTTGTTTAGTTGACTAATGCATTCTTGCATTTCTCTATTCGCACCATGAAAAGTGGTGCCGTTGTCAGAATAAAACTGCTTTGGTGTTCCCCGTCGTGCAATCATTCTTCTAATAGCCATTATTGCAGAGTCGGTATTCAAAGATGTTGCTACTTCTAAGTGTACAGCTCTGGTTGTCATGCATGTAAATATTACTCCATACCTTTTCTCTTTTCTTTGTCCAATTGTTACCTCCATAGGACCGAAGTAGTCAATTCCTGTAAATGAAAAAGGTCTTTCAAACCCAGCTAGCCTAGATGGTGGTAGCTGACCCATTTGTGGAACTCGAGGTTTACATCTTTTTACTTGGCAATACATTCAGTTTTTCCAACAACTTCTTACTGCACTTCCAATCTTCATAATCCAGAATTTTTGTCTTACTTCGTTTACCACCTGTTCTTAACCACCGTGTCCAGTTTTTATATGATAGTATTCTATCAATAACTTAGTAAACTTGTTATAAGGGTCCAATATTGCTGGATTTCTTTGAAAATATTCTAAATAGGTTGCTCGGCTGAGTCTTCCACTTAAACGAATCACTCCTGTTTCATCTAAAAATGGAGTTAGTGTGTACAGGCTGCTTGATTTAGAATGTTGCCATTTTTCTTAAGTTCGTAATTCTCTTGTGGAAAACAGCTGTGTTGTACGTATTTTACCCAAAGTTCATCCTATTTCTGCAATTCTGGCACAGTAAGTTCTGTTTTTAATTTTTTCTCTTCTCTACAGTTTCTAATGAATCTGAGTAACCAGGCCGTGCTCCTTATTAACCTTTGGTACTTAGAAAAACAGTTAATATCTGGAAAAAGTGGTTTGTGATCTCTAATTACTAACACAGTCTTCTTTATTTCAAGTTCCAAATAGTCCTAGTTTCTTATACTGGATGATTCGTCTTTTGGCCATTTATCTTTCGGTTGCCGTAGAAAAGATTTGCCAGAAAGCCAAATGGTTTCCGATCCGAAGTCGATAGCGGAATCTTCCCTTGTGCTTTTATCAGCTACATTTTCTTTGGTAGGAATCCAACTCCAATTCGAAACATCCGTAGGTTCACAAATTTCTCCAACTCGATGTGCAACAAACTTTTTAAACCTTCTTGCGTCAGATCTTATCCAACATAAAACAGTTTTTGAATCTGTCCATAAATGTAAAGTCGTTATTGGCAATTCTAAATTATTTTTAACACTAGCAATTAATCTGCTCACATCACTGCTGCTTGCAATTCCAACCTTGGAATTGTTATTGGTTTAAGTGGCGCAACTCGAGCTTTTGCAGCTACAAATGCTGTTTCGTAATCATTTTCTTTTGAACGAAATCTTAAATATATCACTGAACTAAAAGCGTGTGTACTTGCGTCGCAGAAACCATAAAGTTCGATTTCTTCCGCTTCAAATAAATTTGTTCCGTAACATCTTGGTATCCGTATTCTATTAATTTCCATTAACTTTCCCAGCCACGACTTCCACTTCATTTCCATTTCGTTTGTAAGTTCGTCGTCCCATCCAATTCCAGTTCGCCATATATGTTGTAATAATATTTTTATTTTAATGATAAATGGAGAAATAAATCCAATTGGATCAAATACCGACATGACTGTCTTTAACACATCTCTTTTTGTAGGTGTTTCAATTCCTTTAATGAGGTTTGGTCTTATCTTATTTAAGTTGAGGTTAAAGGTGAACTCGTCAGTTTCCGTCAACCACCAAAGTCTCAAAACTCTTTCTACTGGTTGCTGAAAGAAAGAATTTAACTTTTTATCTTGAGCCGCTCGTAAATGCTCTGGTAGATGCATCAGTGCAGCTTTCGAAGTACAAATCCAATTACAAATTTCAAATCCCCCTCTGCGGTGAACTTCTATAGCATCTTGAATTTGCTTCATTGCTTTGTCGTCTGTCTCTACACTGTCTAAATAATCATCAACGTAGTGTTTGTTGATAATCGCGTCTGCAGCTTCTGGTAATTCCTCAGCATGTTTATCTGCATTTCTGTTTTTCACAAATTGAGCCATAGAAGGTGACGATGTGGTTCCAAACGTCATCGCTTTGATTTGGTAAACATCTATAGGTCGTTCTCTGTCCATTCCCCTTCAAAGAAGACATTGGGCATCACAATTTTTATCTAGAATTATTACTTGGTGAAACATTTCTTTAATATCCCCACAGAATGCAACCTTTCTTCGTCGAAACTTCCATAATACACCAGTTAAATTTGTTAGAAAATCAGGACCCTGCAGTAGCTGATGGTTTAAGCTCGTTCCGTGTGATTTGGCTGCAGCATCAAATACCAGTCTTAACTTCCCTGGCTTATTTGGATTAATTACCCCAAAATGTGGAAGATACCAGGTTTTTGAATCCAATGTCTTCGTTTGTTCTTCAGTTAATTTTCTTATGTACCCCCTTTCTTCATATTCTTGAAATTTTCTACAGTATTGTTCTGCAAATTCATTGTCTTTGTCCATTTTCCTTGCCATACACTTTAAACGAAACATAGCGGTCACTTTGCTTTCTGGTAAAAACAAATCGTCGCTTCTCCACGAGAGACCTATTTCGAATCTGTTTTCAATTCTTGTTATTGTATTCTCCATAATTTCAACTGCACGTTGGTCTTCTTTGGATCATCCTACTCCATCAGCTAGTTTGACTCCAAATGATTCAGTTTTAAAAGAATCCTTTACAAGCTCATGTAGCACGTCGTCTATTTCACGACCATCTCTGTAACATAAATGAAATATGGATGAGTTGTTCGCTAAACTACTTCCAATACAGTTGCGCCCGTGAATAACTCACCCCAATAATGTCTTTGGAACTAGAGAAGTATTCGACGTTCCTTGTAGTATTTTTCGAGCAATTGTAAGCTGACAATGATCTTGTCCGATAAGTATCATTGGTTTGGCATTCTTAAACGATGTTGATGGAGCTCCTTTAATGTAAGAAAACAGTTTTGATAATTCTTCCATGTCCACACTTTGTTCAGGCAAGGATAAACCTTGAATTGTTCTTACGTTAGTCATATAAATACTCTTTCTCTTCCTTACTGTGCTCAGTGCAATATTTTCTTGGGGAAGGTAAAGATTAGTGAGGGTTAGAAAGTTGTGAAAGACTTCTTCTTTAACGAATACTCCGAATGGCATTGAAAAAAATCATAATTTATTAATGGGAGTTATTTCCATATAAGTAACTTCAATCGCCAATTAGTTGCTTACTTGACCACATATCTTAGAGAATTCAATGTTTTCTTCAGTGAAAGTCCTAGATTCAAGAATTTGCACATTTTCTTTAAGAACAGCTAGAATGTAACGGGAACTTGACACTGCGCGCCTGAAGTACTGAGAGGCGGCTTGTTTTTAACTGGCAGAAAAATAGGGAGTGCTTCAAATTGTTGTAAGAACAGAGATCTTCCGGTGCTCTTAGCTTTCGGAGCGTGGCCCAGCGTCAGTTAAAAGTAAGAATTCCTACATTTTTCTGTGAAGCTCTTAGAAGAAAAAGTATTATCATAGTGACTTATTAACCTCAAGGAGAGTTTCGAGGTCCTGTTAACATTATTATTGAGCTTTTATAGTTCCAGTGAACCTACTAGCAATTCGGGCACGTCCTGCAGTGACGCAATAGTAAAAGCATCGCCGAAATTACTTGCCAGAAATCCAAGTTGTTATGTGACTGAAATTCTACGATCAGCAGTTGAGATTGCGGATTTAGAGCATCTTCTGTTATTTACGAGATGCCATTGGAAACTCTACTCTTCTGTGTGAATCACCAAAGTCAGCGCATAAGCATTATTTTTTTATTTTTCCTGTGCACCCGTTCAACAACACAACGTAGCAAACTACTAAAGATGGTTGTTCGCAGTGTGGATTAATATTTTTTGTTAAAATAAACGCGTGGCTCGCTTAGAAGGTATGACGTCATCTATGTTTTTTTAATGGCAACCCCCTTCTTTTACTACGGAATTTGAAAGCACACATTTTTTTATTTACGCTAAGCTGATTTTTACAAATAGGTCACATGACCAAATATTAAGAAAAACAATTTTAGAATTGCAAAATACTAAATTTAATTGTAGGAAGTATGATTTTATGTTTTAGAGCCGGTTAATGAAAGTATATAATTAGAATAAGTTATCCGAGGTATAATTGTCATAGTTTCCTTTGTTACATAAACCTAGTTTGTTTTTGAAGTTATCATTGCAATTAAATTTAGTATTTTGCAATTTTAAAATTGTTTTCCTAATTTTTGGTGATTTGACCTATACGCAAAAATTTGCTTAGCGTAAGTAAAAAATACGTTCTTTCAAATTCCGTAATAAAAAAATAACAAATATTTACAAACGAGATAGCAACAAAAATTGAAATTTTTCATTTGTTTGATGTTTTTTATTTCTAAATACTAAATTATAATTGCGTTGAATTGTTATTGATCTCGAGATAGTTGGTTATTAATTTTTTTTAACTTATTTTTTTTTAAATTTCGGACATAAAAAGACACTGAATTGTTAAAATTGCTGTAAAGCTTATAGTTGTACTATAATACCTAGTTATGTAGTTAGATAGCATATTCATTCAAATTAAAACAATGTACAGGGTGGTACCCGTAACTTGTCCAGTGCAGTACCTGAGTTATGCAACAATTCAATCACATTTGACGTTTGCTGACTATCTGTCTATTAGTAAGGTAACCATGATTGCTAATACGTTGTTTAATGTTTATGTAATCTTAGTAGTTATAATATATGTAATATATGTAATTAACTACAGCAGCGGACAAGTTACGTGCACCATCCTGTATAATTATTTCGACCTTGTGGATGTACTTTTGTTATTAATTTGTTTTAAGGTATCTGCGTATTTCTACTTTGGACACAAAAATTAGTTCGACAGCACATTCTAATTGCATCCGATAATAAGTTAACTTTGAAGTGTTTTATTTTCCGTAATAGGGTGGTGAGAAAAAAACAGGAAAAGTTAGAACATTTTGAGAAATAAGAGAACTTTATACTTCAACCATTTTCATGTTTTCACTGATAGAGAACCGCTGACCATTTAATAATAGCTGAAAAAAGTAGTAGTCGAAATTTGTTTGAGTGTTAATTCATGTAAACGTCAAAATTAGGATACACCAGCTATTAAGTCTTTAATTCGACTTAAATGGCTAACTACAGTAACGAAGAATATGTAGATATGATTATTATGTATGGAGCTGCTAAAAACCGCTGTACGTGCAAGACGTATGTATTCGGAAATATTTCTAGATTGTCAAACGCCTTCCGAAAATACGTTTCTTCGAGTACATCGTGGAAGACAGACTGGAAAATTATAACCTAAGAAAGGTCATGGTGGTGGCACACCAATTCAAGAATGTGGAGGAAGAACTTTTAGAAATTGTTGATGCTGATGCAATTACAAGTACAATCCAAATTTCTTCATTTTTTGTTTGGAGCATATTGAGCACCAATGGTTTGTACCCCTATCGTCTACAAAAGGTGCAAGTACTGACTCCTACGTATTATCCGCTGCGGCAGCAGATTTGCGAATGGCTGCTAAATCGCACTAGTGGAAAAGCATAATTTCCAATATACGTACGGGTAACGGCTAAATGATGTTTTACTAGGAATGGTGTTCTCAACTTTCACAATTCTTACATATGGGCTGATTAAAATCCGCACGCGATTCGCCAGAGCAGCTTTTAGTAGCGTTTTAGTTTGAATCTGCGGGATGGGGTATTTTGAACAATACGTTCACGAATTACCAGCACGCTATTCTATTTGTAGTTTTTACAAGAAGTTTTGCCAGAGTTTCTAGAAGATGTTCCTTTGGATGTGGGCCGTATAATGTGGTTTATGCATGACGGCTGTCTTTCACATTTTAGTCAAGCTGTACGAGATTACCGTGACATTATCTTTCCACAAAGATGGATCTGTCAAAGAGTACTTATTTCATGGCCCCCACGCAGTCCAGATATCAACCCAGTAGACTTTTTCTTATGGGGTTTTATGAAAGAATTTGTATATGCCACCGAAGTTGATACAATGGACGAATTACGCCGTCGCATAAACTCTGCAATAGAGCAATGAAACGCCAAGAATTCCAAGAGTATCCGAAAACTGGATTCGTCAAACGCAAATGTGCGTTGAAATGCAGGGTCAGCATACCTAATGTGAACGTTTTTGCTATGGTCACCTGTTGGTAGCTTATTTAATAATACAATTGTAATTTCCTTTAATTAAAAACGTATTTTATTTCTAGGGAGTGTTTTCTGTATAATTTCAAATTAAACTACCTTAACAGTAAATTATCTGGTGTTGTGAGAAATATGTTTCGGCGGAAACGAAAACGCAATGGTATTCTTTCTACTTTTATTTCTATTAACACTAGTAGTATTCAAGAAGTTGGCATTAATTTATAAGAACTTTCAACTCCTGTTATTTTTATGTTATTGAGTTTTGGTCAAGTTTATTAAGAAACTAACTTTATTTTGGTCTCCTCTAGCTACTTTTTCAATCTCCTCCGTACGTTATGAAACAGCCTGTATTACAAACATTATTGTTTTCAAATCACCTTCAAGATCTTTGTCTCAAATTCTTCAACAGATTTCTTGCTAAAATATTCAATATTTGTTAGCCGTGAGATGTTATCTAAAAAAATAAAAGACAAAGCCAAAACTTTATTTTTCAATTCTTTAAATTTAAATTATTATCATTCAATACATGTCGGTTTGTAATCAAGCTCTTGTACCGAGTCTGGCAGTTATCTTCACCATAGACTTTTTCTATGGTGAAATATCTCCAAACTCTGCAATTTGCCATTGGCATATTAATTATACCTTTAATGTTTTGGCTTTGAAAGTTCACACTGAGAATTCAATTAATCTGTATATTGAATGACATGCAACATTGCAAAGAAAAAACTCGACACTCACTACAAATTGCGTCAATTATTTACAGCGCAACGTGATCCTGCATTTAATGAAAAGAAATGCGCTTTCATAATTGTACAAAGCGGCGAGACGTTAGAAATAACATTTTTTCTGACTATTTACAAAGAACAGTTATCTAAATTACAATCTTTATTATTGATGAACCTTCTGGCACTTTTTCAACTTTGCGTTTTTCTTTGCGTAAGAATAAATGCACTTTCTGCATTGCAAATAACGTTGAGGTGTAATGAATAGTTTTCTATGTAAGTAATCCAGCTGCTATCGCTACTTTAAATTATTCTTTTTCGTTATTTAAATGAGAAAGGCACATTTTGACTTAAAGTGAAAAATCTGTAATGGTGTTTGCACTAATGCATGATCTGTAAATCGAGCATGTACGTTAATTTATTCGTGTATGATATACGTTTCCCACCTATAGTAATATTCACTGCCTATCTATAGGCTCAGATTTGTGTAATTCAAGAAAGACTTTCTCTTGTCAAATGGGTATCGTTTATAAATATGGAATTACATAAATATTCCATTCCATTATTTTGAGGTTGAATTCAAGACCGCTTGAATTATGTTGTAGTGACAGAAATTGTAATTTCTTGACCTCATTTTAATTCGGCAATTATATTACAGACGTTTTTGTTGTCATCGCTAAACCGCTGTTGTACTCGATGTGCGATATCAATGTTTTTTTGTAAAACATCAAATTTACGGCTTGACTGATTACCTGCACTGTCGGAAATGTCTTTCAGAGTCAGCAGCGGTTTGAATGCTATTTTACCAATCAACATTTTTCTCTAACTTCGGACACGTTGGTCGGTTTTATTTACAGAAACACCTCTAAAGGTGTAAATTTTGCATTACTTAATGTAAAAAGTTTCAGCTCTATAGATTAGTCTATACTATGCAATGCATATATTTTACTGGTTTCCTGCCCATAGCAATTGTGATTGCCTAATTAACTAAATGAATAAAGTCAACATGAGCACAGAATTAAATATTTTATTTATTGCAACGTAAGCAGTACTTTACATTAATAAATGCACTTGATGTGAGCAGTAACTAATAATTTGAGGGATAAAAGTTAGCAAGAAATAAAGCAGGTTTCATAAGGGTTACGTTCAGAGTTTCAGATATGATACATGTTCGGAAGGGCCAATGCAATTTAATTTGTAACTGACGGATTTGAGCTTAGTTACGTCATACATAATGGGAATAAAATGATACAGAATGATTTGTTAAGTACGGAAAAGATATGAGCGTTATGTATTAAAAGTGTATAAGCCAGCAAATGGCAAATTAGCTGAAGGGTAAACAAAACAATGCAAAGCAATAATTGCAATATATCAATGAAAAATTGAAGCAACCGATCGAAAGACAACTAGTGAGACGCTAAAGGAATTGTATCAGTGCATTATAAACCAAAGTGATTTAAAAGCAGAGCAAAGTGTAGTGACGTATTTCAAAAAGAAGAGCATTTTAGTAGTTTGGAAAAGACAAGACATCAAAACTGTAGTCCATAATGTCAAACATGTTATCAATCTTAATTTCTTTTATAAAAATTTAAAATCTAGTTGCTAAGTGACGTGACAGTCTTTTGTTATTATTACCAAACACGCTTGTAAAATTTGTGCTGCGGGCAGATTGAGCTCCTCATTTCATTGCTTAAAATTATAAATAAAAAGTATATTTTAATACCAGTTGTGTGTAAAGTTACTCAACAGTGTGCAGGGCATCTGTGGGTATAGTTTGCCAAGTGTTAAGAGGTCCGAGAGTAGCAGTTTAGCTAGCAGCAAGATTCGTCCAAGTGCGAGTAACTTTGAGGGCTCATTTCCCTAAGGAAGCAGCATCGGCCAGCAAGAATTTTGTATCCAACGTATAGAGCCGTTTCTTCTGAGTACCTGTATACCGAATTTCGGAGCAGGAAGCAACAAAGAGAATTGCTATCGACGAAGCGTCCCCAGAAAACGTATCCCACCTACGAAGAAGTCCTTTTCAAGGTAATTTCACAAGGAAAGCGTTGGAGTAGATCCATTATTTTTGGATCTCATCAAGTTCAGACTGTCTACGAGGTGCAGCACCAAGTTCCAGTTGCCCAGGTTTGTCCTACTTCGAGAAATTTAGATAACGTCTTTTGAAAGTGCAGGATGACGCAGCATTTTTCAGTTTTGGCCGGACGCAGAACCAAAAACGATCGCGTGTGGATTTCGACGTCACACTAGAAATAAAACGAGCTTAGCAGTTGCTACTTCACAGTATTAATCGTATTTACCTGATGCTTTCTTGCCATTCTGGTGTTAATTTTACGCTGTTTCTTGCGACCACAGCTTATTTTGTTGTGGCAGTCAAACTTAGAGGTTATCTAAACGTCAGATGGAAATTGTGAATTTGCCCTAATACCCGAGTTAAATTGGCATACAACGAATTAGTTGTCACACAAAGTTTTCCTTAATTTTATGAATCGACATCCTGAGCTAAGTTTGTTTCATGTTCACCGGAACAAAGTCTTTATTTATTGCAAAAAGATAAAATAAGGGATGAGCAATGAACCAGTTATATGCCGTAATTATTATTACGCTTTTTTAGTTTGCCCTGAGTTTGACAGGCAGGTTCTTAATTGAAACTAAAATATAGTGTAAAGTGTAGTATTTATATTTAAAACTCTATTATTTAAGCAAGGGGCTAATACAATATCTCCATTTTGTGGCTTTTCCATTTCGTACAGGCCATTTATTGTTTGGCAGTATCTAGCTTTTCACATTTTAAGAGTCCTGATATTCGGCAGTAGAACAGTGGGGACTATAGCGGCCATTTTGGATTGGGATATGGCGGCCATCTTGTTTAATCGGATCAATTAAAAGTCAATTAAACCGCGAATTAAACCGCGAATCAGATGCTCTAATTAATGTCGCGGATTGACCTAATTATTTTTGATGTGTGCTACTGATTAAATTACGCCTTAGCTTCTGATTAAATTATTCGGCGGCCATTTTTTATTTTCTTCCGGAATTACGCGGCGGCCATTTTTAATTTTCGCAGGAATATTTGAAATGTGAAATTTTTCCGATTTTTTTCTAAGTTCCACTATTTGAATTTTAAACTTCCCGGGTGTCAGCCATCTTGGTTTTCTGCGCGCGCACTTCTAGCGGAAATATTTGAATTTCAAACTGTTAAATCTTCCGTCTCCCTCATCGAAGCTGCTCTCACAGGATGGATTTTTATATTTAAAAAAATCTCGGCCTGGCGCGGATTTGAACCCGAGTTGCCTGGCCAGTACCCCCTACACCTAACCCCCTAGACTAGAGAGGTGTCTTAGAAATTTAAGGTTTGAGCAGTGTGCCATTCCGCTTGAGTACCGCTATGCTGTCATATTATAAAATTATTTATTTCCTGAAAATTATAATTAATAACAGATGAACTGCATTGTGCATAATTTAGAAGCATAGTAATATTTTTAAAAAGCGTCTTTGTAAGTGTTTTATTTTATCAATAACTTGTTTTATGTAATTACAATTGGGCATTTTATAACAAACTATTTTTTCGAGAAATGTAAATTATAAAAACGGGGTTGTGTAGCCCATAAGGTTTATAGATTGACCCAATTTTTAAAAATTCATTTAGCAATTGGTTTAGCCAGAAATAATTATTTTAGTCCCTTATATAAATATACGTATTCTGGCTATTCTAGCTTTCTCTTTTAAAGTTTTGACGTCATTGCATAGCGGGCTGTAAATTTTAATCGACAAAATGCGTTGTTACCGGGGGATTGCATCTGCTGGAGTTTAGACTTTTTATAATAGAAATTAAATAAATGAACTGAATCACTCAAATGTTTTATAACGCTCAGGATCAAGCGGTCTCTATTTAATAAATGTGTTTTACAATCAACCATTGTTTTATTTGCAGACGGTATAGAAAATCTATTTTATTTTAAATAAACGTTGTACCAAAGCGTCCAAGATATTGGAATTAATGTTAAAACGGCTTTGTATTTTAAAACTGCCTTGTGTTTATAAAACGCGACGACAATTTGAGAGGGCTGTAAATTTTAATCGAAATTGTAAAATAATATTATAGCTCTGTAATTTTAAAAAACAATATAAAGTTACATTTTTTAATGTCTCCTTTGTAGGTGTTTGATTTTTGTGTGTTTTTAATATGCGTACAATTTCTAAACAAGGCCTAGATCTGATATTTCACGTCAAAAATTACAGTAAATGTTCAAAGACACAAATAAATAATTTATAAGATGCTAGAACATGACGAATTTTTGGTTTGCAGTTTAAAGCAGGTTGAGACCTGTTGCTGCGGTTAACGTTGCATTGTCCGTTGAAAACGCAAGCTCCAGCATGATTTGATCCGAGAGTGGGGTGCCTCTGACGTAATGTTTTTCGTACCTTCATAAAACCCTAGCAACATGTGAATAATTATTTTAAATCGCGAAAAGTGTTGAGTAAATAAATGCAACGTATTATAAATACGTAAAACTTTTAGTTATTGTGCGTTTATAAGATGGGTCTTTTGACAAAGTGGAAGAATCAAACTGTGCTATTGTAAATGTACAGATTTTTCACGGTCAATTTGTATATAACAACTTAATGCAAATTGGTAATTTAGAACATTTTAACGAAAACAGCGACTTCTTTCGGAATAAACTGTTTCTTCTCACCACGGAACCCTATTTTATAAGTAAACGTCTGAAATTGTGTCATTATATCGATAAAAACTGCATTTTAGTTTAAAAAATTCCAGTATAAATGCAAACGGACGAAAATAAAAACGCAATTGGCCACAAAGTAACATAATTTTGAATAAAAACACACAATTTTGTTAAAAAAATGTTCTGTTTCACTTAAAATTTTACAAAACTGACATCATGTCACTTGAAATTATACAAAAAAAACGACATTTTTATCCAATAAGCGATAAAAAATACACCATCTCACATTATTTCACTTAAAAAATAATCACAGTTTGTTTTATAAATCGTTTTGTAAGACGAAAATAATGTAAAAACAGTTTAAGAGTTATTTCTAAGCATAATTTTGCAAATGTTTTACACTTTTTCTCTAACTTGTTGCAGTTTTGGCAAGATTTGAATAAAAAAACAGCAATTTCTGCTGCAGTTTTAGTAAGATTTGAATAAAAACACACAATTTCGCTGAAAAATGTGTTGGTCCACATCATCTCACATAAATTTTTACAAAAAACTGACATCGTGTCACTTGAAATTATACAAAAAAACGACATTTTTTACTCAACATACGACGAAAATTGAACAAAAATTACTCAATTACACAGCATCTCACATAAATTTTTACAAAATCGCCATCATGTTACATAAACTATGCATAATTTTGCAAACGTTTAACAAATAAACCGTAATTTTTTAAAGTACATCACATGAAATCGTAGCTCAATTTATATGAATTTTCGACACTTTGTATGTGTAAAATAGCTTCAAATACTAATATTTGAATAAAAACACGCAATTTCCAAAGCATTTCGTTTAAAATTTTAGAAAATCGACATCGTCTTCCATAAAAATTTATAAAAATCGGCATCTTGTCACATTAAATTCTGAAAAAACGACAAAAAACAATATTTTTATACAACTTTCATTGAAAAATAGTAAAATTTTACGAAAATACGTCTGTGTTGATGACAAATGAAAATAAATTTGAATAAAAACACGCAATTTCCAAAGCATTTCGTTCAAAATTTTAGAAAATCGACATCGTCTCCCATGAAAATTTATAAAAATCGGCATCTTGTCACATTAAATTCTGCAAAAACGACAAAAAACAATATTTTTATACAACTTTCATTGAAAAATAGTAAAATTTTACGAAAATACGTCTGTGTTGACGACAAATGAAAATAAATTTGAATAAAAACACGCAATTTCCAAAGCATTTCGTTTAAAATTTTAGAAAATCGAAATCGTCTCCCATGAAAATTTATAAAAATCGGCATCTTGTCACATTAAATTCTGCAAAAACGACAAAAAACAATATGTTTATACAACTTTCATTGAAAAATAGTAAAATTTTACGAAAATACGTCTGTGTTGACGACAAATGAAAATAAATTTGAATAAAAACACGCAAAAATTACGAAAAGACGTATGTGTTGACGACAAATTAAAATAAATTTAAATAAAAGCGCGCAAAAATTACGAAAATACGTATGTGTTGACCCCCAAAGTAACAAAAATTTGAATAAAAACACGCAATTTCACTGAAAAATCTACTACCACCTACATTTCGATAAACAAAACTTCAGTTATGTGGGCTCTTATACTAATATTTTAGCTTTAGATTTTGTAATTATTGCAGATTCGAGAAAAAAACAAAAGCAGAGTAGAAATAAAAAACACAAACACTTTGTAATAAATAAATATATTGTTCTTATTTCGTATAATACTTAATAATATAAATCTAAATGTACAGCTGAATGTCTTATTTTCTAAAAATTCGCTAGCAATTTACAAAACTGTAGTTTGAGGTGCACAACATTTCAAATTAAAAAGGCTGCAAGTAATAAAATCAGAATTTCATTGTGTCATTTTAAAGTTTAAGATGCACCCAATCTAGAATTGCCTTCGTTTTTGGTGTTGATGACATCGGCCTTAGAGGCGTTTTTCTAACGGCCCTTTTTTGGAGGCGTTTCCTTATCGGCGTTCTTCTGACTGAACCTTTTTGATGTGGACTTGGATGAGTAGCTGGTGTTTTTAATTTATATTCTAAATCGGGCTCGCTTTTTTTGCTGTTTAGGTTTAGCTAGCAGCACATTAGCAACGTTAAGGTCTTTGATGTAAGCAGCAAACTGTAGGCGTCCGAGTGGATTAATAGTTTTTCGAGGCTCCGCAGAGTGTCGGGAACTAAATCGACTATGTT
>CALNHX010007760.1:0-69543 GCA_940337035.1 Agriotes lineatus | reverse complement strand
CGTTTATAAAACACAAAAAATATCTGAGAACAGGAAGTTTACAATCTAAAAAGTTTACAACTAAAGAAGTATTCCAAGAAATTCTCAAATGAACCCTTTTTACCATGGTAATGGATGACATAATGAAAGAAATAAAAATTCTAAAAAATAATTAAAAGTGGAATATAGGAATATGAAAATATAAATAACAGAATGCAGTTGCAGATAATTTAGCAATGTATGACAAGAACAAGCAATATTTAAAACACAACTTTAAAGTATAAACAAAAGCCATATTAGCAAGATATGTAACAATAAATAAATATTATAATTTATGATAGTTGTGTTCTCCCAGTGACAGCTTATGGAATGGTGGCAATGAACCTTACAGCAAAAAAGGTGAAAAACATAAAGTGACACAAAGAGCCACAGAAAGAACAATGTTTGGTTTACATATAGAAATAAGACACAAAACAAAAGTGACAGATATTATCGAGATAGTTGTGCAATTGAAATGGCAATAGGCAATGTCGCAAGAAAGAACACGTATAGATGGACATCTAGAGTTGTAAGGTGGAGACCTAGACAAACGAAGAGGAGCGTCGGTAAACCTCAGAGAATATGGGCCGATTACATAAAAAAGTTTTGCTAGTAGAAATTGGATTCGAGCTATTCAAGACAGATAAACATGAAAGCTCTTAGAAAGATTGATGTCCAAGAATGGACTAATCTGGGCTTCGAAAAAAAGAAGAACATAGAACAAATGTAAACACTTCTAAACTAAACTAAAAGGAAAAGTGATAACCAAGTATACCATTCGCTAATTAGAACATTTATATAAATAAAGAAAACAAAACCATATTTGACCTATATAATCGTGAAAGTTGAATTTTATCTAAAAAAATAAAAATCAAAGTAGAGGTTATGGGTATGAGATATTTGCCCAGCATTAAGTAAATTACGAGAATAGATAAAATCAAAAACGATTTAGTAAGAGAAAAGTAAGAAGTGAAACATATCGTAAAAAGTATCAAACGACGTCAATTAGAATGGGTTTGACATACACAGTAAGGAATTGGAAAACAAGATTTAACTAAAAAAGAGCAAGTGGCGGACCAAGAGTAAGCGAGGTCAGGCCGTTCTTTTACTTCTTCTGCCTTTTTCCTTAGCTTCTTCTAGTCCACTGCTGAACATAGGCCTCCCCTAAGTTTTTCCAAGCTCTTCTATTGTAAGAAATCTAAAGCCAATTGTTTCCGATGATTTTCTTAACTTCGCGGTGTCTTCTTGATGTTCTGGGTCTCCAGTCCCAATCTCTAATCTATTCTAGGGATTTTCTTGCGACATCGACGTAACCTACTCAACCTCGCTTTAGTTCTGCGATCTTCTGCAGGACATCAGTAACTTTTGTACGTCGTCTGATTTTAGACGTACGAATTTTGTCCCTTCAGAGTAAACACTGCTCTTTGCGTGACGCGTTTCAGCACCACCACGAAATAGCAAATGACCGAAAATACAAGCTCATGGCCAAAGATTTTGAAAAATATTTAAAATTCAGGGTATGCAATGACGATACTTCAAAACTCGAAATGTTGTACAAGACTATTTAAATGTTTCCTATTACCCAAAGCTTCATATGCCGTTTCATTGATGTTGGATAAGATCTTTCTCCAACCTTCTTTCGCACTGTCTTATCCTTCCATTGGATTCACTTTGATTTTTTGAAATAGTCTGTTAGTATATAGTGAGTTAGTGCTTACATCCATAATTAATTCAATATTTATCTTTTAAGTTTATTCTGGTTGTAGCTTTTTCTTCCGTTGTAGGTCTGTGGTCTGTTCCTGTGTTGGCTACAGTTTATGTGCGAACAGTCAATCTTTGCTACAGATGAATTGCTCTATCTTATAGGACGTGGTGGAAGTTCACCTTCCTGTTTTGAACCATGATATTTTATAGTGGGGTTTGTGTGTAAAGAAGGAATTGTTAGCTCGTAGCTCATTATGGGGGCAGAATTCAATCAGAATTTTGTTACTTTCGTGAATCTCATATTTATTAAAACGCTATTTTAATCCTTATATTGACATATTATAATTTTTTGTTCATTAAGCCAGATCAGCGATACTTTGCTGTACATGGCCAATGGAGTTACCTATTTATATGTTGTATTAATAATACCTAATGGCTAATGGCCCCACTTATTTAATACTGTTTTATAATATGATCATTGAAATATGTTCACTTGAGCACTTTGCAATATTACACTGTTGCGCTGATTTTAGTCATCACTGTATTCTGATTCGCTGGACAAGAGTAGTCCATCCTGCCGAAGTTTTTGCATCAGCCTGCTATGTATATTTGATTGTAGTTTTTCATGGAATATGTCTACCTCGTCTTTAGGTTTATTTGTGTCCGGATCGTACACACTAATTACGTGTAGTTTTTTCCTAGCCTAGATTAAGCGTTATCATTAATATTCTGTGGGTTATGTAGTGCATCTCATTTGGTTTGTATTTGTTGCCCATGCCCATGAGTATGCCAACGCCTGCCTGTTCCTTTTACTCTTCTTTTCGTTTCTGCCAGAGATCAGATGTCCATTTTATGTTCCTTCATCTCTAACATTATCTCTCATTCCTTCCTGTTTCACATCTTTATGTTTCAACACACACATCTGATAATGTTCTTTTCCTATTCCTGTTTCTTTACATGTGGGTCCCCTCGGATGTAATTAATTTACAGTATTTTTTTGTTCGGTCGAACTATTCATGCTATATATTTAAAAAAAGGATTTTGTTTCTTATTTCAAGGAGCCTGCTTTCCAAAATATACGTTTTGACTTTAGATGTTCGTCGAACATTAAACACAAGAGTTGCGATTAAAAACCATCAGATAATGTTATTACAGTTATGTATTTGACGTAATATTTTGAGTCGGTTTAACACACACAATGAGAACAATTCGAAAATGTACTTCGTTAACTCTTTAATAAATTTACAAATAAAATGCGACCTAGACTTCATTTTGACATTTCTATTAGTTAAGAGAATTAAAATCTTAATATTTAATGTTAATTACTAATTTAAGAAGGACCTTCACTTCGAAAATTGGCGCATGTGTCGATAACAAGAAACTACGAATGGTTAAGTTATTCGTAAGATTGATACATCAAACACACCTTTTTCACACATTTATTTTTATATTTGATGTCGTGATCTTTATTTTCACACTAACAGAGATTTTCAATAAAAATCAGGTCAAATGGCAATACGTCAACAAGCGCAGTTATCATCAGAGACCAAGAACAAGTAGCAGTATAAGACTTCATGTTTATTTTATTTTTGTTCCCTTTACTCAAACTCGTAACCTTGCCCTTACGGACACTCAGGGATTTCCTTTATTCTCTTTCCCTTATTTGATCAGCATCCCCTACATCCCATTTTTATTGCTCCTCGATTTTTATATGATTTATTCATAATTTCTAGCGTTTGGTGTATTATCTATACTTAACAAGATTTCAATTGCATGATGTGGTTTAAATTCATATAAGCTGATCAATTATTAAAAAATAAGTTTCTAGTTTTAGTACCTTTTCGTTTATGTTCGCTGTGTAATAAGTGATTTTAATATTGTTAATTACAAAAAACACCGGCCAACCCTGGTACCCAAGTTAACGTTATCAAAATTCCTTGTAACCTAATCTAATAACTAAAAGTTGTAAGTGGCACTGGTTAATACCGATATTTATTCTAGACTTTCAACAATGAAAATATTAAATAATCTTGAAAATATGGGAGAATTTTGTAGTGATCACTTTTTCATGGAAAATGCAAATTTACTAAACGTCTTAAACTTATAATCTACAATTTATACAGCACGACTCGATATCATATAGATATTAACGATACAAGTTTGATTATGAGCATCTTAACGAAACAAGTTTGATTGCCAAAACGAGGCGGTGAGCCGAGTTTTGCGGCAATCAAACGAGTTTCGTTGTGTGCCATAAGCAAACGTGTATTGTTCAATATTTTATCTTCATCAATAAACTCTGGTTCACTGTATAAAAAGAGTGCGGTAATATTCATTAACGCACTGAGTGCGGTAATATCTGTCCATTACCGCACTGAGTGCGGTAATATCCATTACCGCACTCAGTGCGGTAATGAAGCTCTTAACGATACTAAAATTAATTTGGTTAAGACGCTATAACAACACGGATGAAGATAAAATCTTTAATTTCATTTTTTTAAATAAATAGCTGTTTCTTATTAAAATCTGCCAGATAAAATGTTGAAGAAATTTATTATTTTTATTTAGCATTTTTCATTTCATGGTTTTAATCAATATCGTCAAAACTAAAACCACTATCAGTTATCTTCTACCAATATAAATAGTTTTAACTTAACTTAACGTTGGTTCTGTAACATTAATAAAATATTCTTCCACCTGCATCATGTATGACCTTCCAGAGACTACTGCTCAACGTTAGCCAATATTTGACACGTTTGTTCTCCCACAACAATGTTATCTTTTGTTTCTCGTCCCACAAAAAAAAAATAACCGAGGAAAAATTATGAAAGCATTAAGAACATGGAACACCGGAGATTTATGCAATAAGGAGCAAAAACTGCAATTAGATGAAAGAATAGAAATATTAATGTAGAGTAAACAAATCAAGGAGCGGAGCGGAGCAATAGCACTAGAAAAGAGCTAAGAAACAAAATTCACAGCTGCAGCTACATAAACGAGAGGATCATACAGAAAGCACTAAAAAGTAAAGAATCATACTGCTTGTCAAGCGAGAACTTTCACCGAGTGCAGGTTGTGCAGTGAGAAATGTACTACGTTTAAGATTAAAAAATCTGTCAAGGGCTTTATTCAGAACCTTCCTCGCAAGAGAACGTTGAGACACTAAGTAATTTTAAAAATCAAAAGGAAGTTGAGATAAAAATATCTCAACGTCCCTAATAACACTGAAACAATACCTAAATGGAAACATTTGGTAATGCGAATTACATCAATTTTCAAATAAAAGAATGTGATTTCAAAGCCCTCCGTCTGATGCACGCGGGCACTTACGACCGCCTAGCATTTGTTCTCGTGGCTGGATTATATGGACAACGCTCCTTGTTACCCACTTCTGTCTTTTTGACAATATTTACCCTGTACCTATTTGGTCCCATTTTCATCAAAGGTAAAGCCTGAGCTATGTGCAAATTATTACTTTTATCTATTCCTCAGTTAAAGCAAAACTAAACAAAATTTTATTTCTTAAGGTGCTTGCTCTGTGTATGACCCTCAGTTTTTAGACGAGGGAAGTAAAAAAAGTCATAAAGCAGTGCAATGACGAAAATAAGGATGTCCACCCACTCCTAAATTATAAAGATTTGTTCCAGGAACTAAAGGTATATAATTATTCATTAGTTTAATTATTAGAAACACCTTTCGTATATTTTTCGGTTGGGATTATACAGCACATGAAGTAATTAATAATGTTTTCCCAAAAAAATGTCTAAACAATGTCTGAAGCTAAACTGTTGTTCTGTTTTTTTTAATTATTTCCTCATTTTGTTCATAAAGTTAACTCTAATTAAGGCTCTTGTGCTCTTTAAAAAAATAAACTAAAACAACTTAACCTGAATTTTAATATCACAAATACGTAGCATAGTCAACAACAAATTTCAATATATATTTATATATGTAAATATAAGAAAGATATGTTTACGAACAAACACATAAATAATAATAGTATTAGTCTGCGGCAGCTCATACAGTTTTTGGAAAAACTTGGCACTGCAGTTTATGTAATGTATAAAAACGAAATAAAAAAAACACCAAGTAGTACTTTAATCCAAAAATAAATATTGTAAATGAGTGTTAACAGTCCGGTCAATAACATTAAAATTTTGACTCCATTTACAAAACTGACGTGCCCTGAAAGCCTGTTTTAATTGATCAAAAATATAGTAATCGCTGGGACTTAGGTCAGTAGAATATTGTAGATAAGAAAAAAAAACTCAAATTTGATTGTTTGCAATGTACTAGGTACCTTAGACGCCGACTGCTGTGGTCATATGGTCAAAGTCTTACGTCGGATTTTTTCAAGACTAAAGATTTCCAACCCTAGCAAGAGATCTTTTACATGCTACACATTGTAGTAACATGGAACTCGCGGCATTACGTCACTTCCAAATGATGGCATTCCGTAGAGGTTTTCATTCACATTTTTTTATTTTTAAAAACCTCACTGGGACCGGGAATCGAACTCACGGCCCTTAGCTTAATAGTTACAATGCCTAACCACTAAGCTACCGAACCCGGAAACTCAAATTTAAATTTTTTAACAGTTTCTAGCAGCGGTTGTGTATGGCCGAGCATTATCATGACGAAGCACCACAGTTTTTGATAACAGTCTTCATCTGTTACAGCATATGGCTAAATTAAGTTCAACCTGCATAACAGCAGAACAGCGTCAGCCAAATATGTTCTTTCATTTTAAATCTCTCTATCCACTCATACCTTTTTTTGTATCATGCAGTTACTACCATATTGTTCTCTTATTCTCTTGTAAATTTCAACTGAATTTACAGAGTGGAAATCTTCTAACAGCACGTTATTCAGTACAAGTACACGTAGTGGCACTTCCATACTTACACTTTGATAACAAGCAGATCACAGCAAGTTATTGATGCATATGCGATCAAAGCTTGTCTAGATTGGTTTTTAACGTTCGAGATTCACATCTATCCCACCATTCCCAATCAGAAAATGATACTTTTCTATTTAGCCACGTATTTGATATACAGGTTGCTCAGCTTAAATGTACGCAGCTTTAAGCAGGTGAGTATGCAACACACATTACATCTAGACTGTGCATGTAATGTGTGTTGCATGCTCACCTGCTTAGAGCAGCGTACATTTAAGTTGGGCACCCTGTATAATTAAGTAATGTAAGGGTGTATATCGGAAGTTCCGCTGCGCGTCACAAATATAATTTTTTCGTAAAATGTCAAAAAATGTTGACATTTTCATTCTTCTCCTATTAACGTAAAAGTACTTGGTGTCCAGGGACGTTTGAATTCATTTATTGAATAAAATGAATCAATAGGTTAAATTGATACGAGCCGCACCGCCGCCTTCTTCACCACGAGGGGCCCGCACCGCCGCTTCACTATTGCGTTACTGAAACTAATTTTAACTTCTTTCATCAAATTTCAATAGTACACTCGCTTGATCAACAAGTTTACTAAGTAATTTTGATCATTTTAAAGCAAGGTTAACCATTTAATCATAATTTTCCAGATATCATATTACTTTAACAGTGACCCATATTAAAATTTTAAAGCATAATATCTTAGAAAGGATGCATTTTGGGACATGGGTTTATTAGAACTTTTAGATTTGTTTTTGATCATAGAATTTTCCTGCAAAGAATGTCCCCTATTTTAAAAATACCCTGTATATTATCAACACAACTGGCCGAAAAAATATTGGAGAAATTTACTATTAAAATTCCTACACTTATTCAAACACGAAAGGATAATAAATTATATTATCAAATATTTGAAGACATTATAAACTTGAAAATAAATGAATCTGTTTGCTCCTATCGGCAATAGCAAAAAACTTAGAGAAGGAAAACCCATTGAGAGCAAACCTTCTTGATGAAACACTTAAACTTTTTTAAATCTCTGTTTGTAGGATAGAATACAGTCTGCTGCTTAGAAGATTAATGTTGCTGTGTGAGTGCATTTTAAACATGGAAAGAGTTTCTCCTTGCCAGCGTTATAAATTGATAAAAACGGCAGTTGGCTGTTGCACCGCCGTATGTGCTGCTAACAGCTTTGATGTATGTTGATTTGCGCTATAAATAAATTTTAATAACAAGACACACTAATTGGCCATTAGAACTTCGCATAACTGGACATTTATTTTCGTTATCTGTAATTAAAAGGCATACAATATATAACTCCGCGAACCCAACGAAACTACAATCAGGAAATTGCGCTTTGAATGTCATAAATTCAAACGAGCCATATAAAGTTGTAGACACGATAAGATATTTTTAATTATAGCAAGAAATATGGAATTTCTCATTTAAGCCGGCCACTGTTTCAATGGACACGTAGGTGTACGAGAATAGTAAATCACTTTAATCTATTAGATAGATGTTTCTTCCATACGTGTTTCGTTCCACTTTCTTCTCGGCAGCTCTAATACATTCCTTTTACAGTCGCTACCCGTTTAATCACAATTTTCGTTAAGGGAGGGCGCGGTGCCTCGAACAACAAGTAAATAACAACATCACCTAATCTGACCTAAACTGACACCAAAAAGGCGTTTATTAATTTCAGAGAGATCCATCCGCGTCAACGTAAATCCTTTAAGGACGTACGCAGGAAATTCTCCTTTTAAAGAAACTGGATATTCTACTTTAAACGAGCTCGGAAACACAGATTCGCACAAAAAGATAAGATTCGCCGCGGAGACTAACAATAAAGGGTTATATATCATCAGCTTCTGTGCAAAAACCGTCTTATTAAGGCCGAATGTGCGCCGGCAACAAAAATAATCGCAAAACTCGGCCCTTTTATTTTCTTATGAGTAGAAATTGTCTATCAGAAAAACAATAGGCGACTCTAATAAGGTGTCTGAACGGCTTATACCAAATACCAATATTGAAGTAACAAGGGCGCGATTTGCTGCATGGATACTGGAAAAGCGCGAAGTTACCTCCGTTGATAACTCAATCACGGAAATTAATGGAAATCGGAGTTACGGGGTGTGACATGAAACTTGAGTGTAATTTCATTACAGCAGCCACTTGGGCTGTAAGTTGTTAACACGAGTCAGCTGTGATATTCTGATACGCCTTGTGGAAGATATATAATGTAATTATTTAGGTGGCAGCTACGGCAGCGATATATCTTGTTCTTGGGGATTAGATGACTGCTAGTTTGGCAGATGATTAACCGAGGCGAGGCATTTGAATTAGAATGACCTTATAATATTTAAGTTATTTGCAAACAGAGCTCCAATATCCGATCGAAATAATCACATTTGGAGTACACTGCATCAAAACGTTTCGGCTAATTCTTGCAAAACAATAGACTACTTGGATACAGTTGCCGGCTGGCTGGTCAGAAAGACGGCGTGCAGCTCTTTAATTACTAACACAAATTATGTATTAAAGAGAAAAGGGCGACAACGAATCTTTACCAATTAACAAGTGTATTCAGCCATTCAACGAGAATTCGTAAACTTAAGTAGCACATAATTTCCTGAAGGTAGCAGTAACAAAATCAAATCCCCAAGTCTGGTATCACAGTATAATTACAAATTAAATACTGCATGGTGCAAAATACAGGTGATTAAAATATAGGCCGCAAAGTTAAGAGGTACCTCACAACAAAACGCATAAATTTTAATACAAATTCACAATACAGCGATACAATATTATCGCACACATTAAAATAAGGAAATTGTTAGCAAGACGATGATACAGCGGTGTCTACTCCTTGGATTCAAATAGACTCTGTTAAAATTGCCTAAATGGGCAAAATTACTTGTCAATTGGTTTCAAATTGGATGGAAAATGGACCCACGTTGCAAGACGACCTTACACCATGTTGACGATGCACCATCACAAATCGAAATGAAATTCAGGCCGCAGGAGCATCAGAATACACTGAACCTAAAAATAATATGAGTCTTTACTTTAAATCTATAGTTGTTTCTACCTATAATTTCAACAATAATTATGTTAATTATAGATAGTGTTTTGTTTCTATCCATTAGTTTTAGCCATTTATTTGAATCGTTATTAACAATTAAAAAGCGTCTCCAGGGGCTACCGCAAAACAGTATAAATAGGAGAATTCTGGAAAATACTAAAAAAATAATTTTTGTCATGCTAAGCGAACAAACGCCACTGTATTATACAAAATGTATAGCTCTGTTTTTTTTCTAATTCAAAAGTGAGGTCAATAAACAAGTGTTTGTTTATTTCGACGTCACTTATAATGACAAAGACCAATCTACCTGAATAAGTGTATCTGAAGGAAGATACAGTATTCAGTGCTCCAACATTAATTAAAATCAATCCCATCGATCACAATAGGCGAGGTTAACGACGAACAGATTCAAGATCAACGGTGCAGGTAAATAACCAATCAACCTGCAGACGAGTTGAATTTCTGACTTTGTATTTTAAACGATCCTGCACAGAGGTAATTTTATACCTACACTTTAAGAAACCGGAGCTACCAAGGGGTGCAGGAATAGTATTGCAGGGAGTGAAAAAAATTAAAAAATTATTGAGTTAGGGCAGCTTATACAGTGCCTTCATAAATGATCGAACGTTTTTGAATGGTCATTATTTTGACGCCATTTATTTTAACTATTTGATGTTGGCTACACGTGCAGTGTTATATTTTAACGTTGAAATATTTCGTTGGCGTTAGTTCGTTGTGCAAGGTTTTGTATCAAGTTTACAGCCGGTTTCAGTAATGTTCTGTTATGTTATGTGGTTTCAGCGTACTGCTCTTTTGCAAAAATCATTTCTCCAAATTACGTATTTGAGTTTGGTGTAAGTATACACACTAGTTAACAAATTTAACATTTTGAGGTTATTTTCTTATTTTAGATTGCAAATTATAAACATGTCGTCACACCTGAACTAGATGCTTTTATTCTAATGGCTCACTTTCGCAGTGGAACCCAATATCACCATGGTTCATGGTCATATTCCATTCAGTCATTCATCCAACAATTTACTGAGGTGTTTCCAGGTGTGCTGTTTTAAAGGCAAACACTTCATCTGCAAAAGCAAATCAACAAGCAACCTACTGTTTTAACAGAAGAAAAAATCGCTGACATTAATAATCAAATGCAACTAAGCCAGCAGAAATTAGTTTCCACATTGGCTGCCCCAAGCGGTATGTAAACAATAAATTTATCATTTACAGTGTAATTTACGTATATATTCCTTTATACTTATATTTGTGTTGGATCGTGTCATAAGGATTTAAGAAAAAATCTCCATATGTATCCGTACAAGATAACAATGGTACAAGAATTATTTGAATGTGATTGGAGATCACGAATGCAATTGCCAGTGGTTTAATGAAAATATAAGTGAGGAGGACTTGCGGAGAGTATTTGATAATATGAAACGACAGATTAATTTGTATCTTCAAAATAATGATCAACATTTCTAACAATTTTTAGAAACAATCTCTGTATCCTTATTGTGGCGTGTTTAAAGTCGGCTATCAGTTGGCTGTATTAATCACTAAAAAGATTAGTTATAACCATTTTGACTATTTATTATATATTTTATTGTGCTCCTATATTATTTTATTAAGAGAACACTTTTTTTATATTCATACAGTGTTTCTTCTTATTATTTCTAGTATTAATATTAATTTCTCTTTTGTTAATTTGTATTTTAGTTTTTACATTATAGTATACCCCAGAGTCCATGTCTCTATCTCCTTTACTTATCAACGGATTTGGATGAAAGTTGTTACAAGGATATTAAACACAATTTCGGATTGGCAGATAGACATAATCAAAATGGCCGACTTCCGTTTTCACGAAAAATGTCATTAACTTATTAACATATTTTGTTGTTCGAAACCTATTACTCAAATTACGTACGACGATGTTGCCAAGTTTGCTTAGGTATTACACATAAATGTTTTAAAAATTTATCAATTAAACATTTTTCAGTTTTTGATAAAGATAAAGTAGTGCATGGTGCATACCGTTAGATGTATACTTAAATTTTCTATCTAGTGGCACGATTGCCCTTGGCAGGTGTCATTTAAAAAAAACTGACTTTTTTCTAAAAAACCGCCTTCAGCAAATTTTATTCCTTCATGAAGGATTTGGTATTGATCTAATTGATGAAATGGCTATGATTATGAATTGTTAGAGTCAATTAGAACAGATTTTCTCCAGTCGCAGTCTTACATGATAAAAAATAAAATTTGAAAACAGTTTCGTTTAGAAAAATGAATATTTGGCAAGACTATCGTAGGTAATTGAACCCGTACATTCCAAAAAATATAAAGCATACAGAGTAATTCATCTAAAAAATCAAAGTGATACCGAAAGTCGACCAATCTAGCTATATCTATCCGTCAATCAGAAAATAAATCTAGGATTCTTGGATCAAATTTTACCCAAATCGATTTCTAAATAAAGGAGATATAAGCAAGGTCTCATTGTCACCTGGTGTATTTAATTTCTCAGACTTGTTTTATCATAAGCAGCATTAGAGAAAATCTTTCTTTACTTACGAACAATCTCAGGGTTCATATAAACTGGAATTTAGTCACCCTACCAGTCGACGAACTTCTTTCTTTGGCGAAAAAATTTGCTCTGAATTTTTAGTGATACCTTGCCTTTACAACCAACTACTAAATCATTACAACTTACCAATCAAGCTTGTCAACCCGTCTCCATTTATCAACTCTTACATCTCTTGCTTTTTCACTTATGCTATATGTTAAAAAGCCGAAAATGTAAATAATTAACAGTTTACAAAAATAGATGACGTAAAATGAAGTTTATATTCGATTTAACTTCGTGAAAAGTAAAAGTTGAAAAATATTTTTAAATATTCATGAATTTGAAAGTAAAAAAACCGTTAAAAACCACAAAAATCATAGAGTGGCAGTGTGTTCTTAAATTCGTAAGTTAAAATGAATATAAAGATTACTTCATTTGCACACGTAAATATGTCATTAACAAATAATATAAATTTGCATTAAAAACCTTCTGAAAGCATTCTAAAACATGATCGAGTCAATGACATTGCGTTTTCGTCACATTTATCCAAACATTATGAAGTTATTTGCAAAAAAAAACTATTCTCGCCCCTTTCACTCCCTGCTAAATTACGCCTGCAACCCTTGGTCGGCCAAACTCTTGAGGTTGTTAAAGTGTTGGGGTGCCAAATTTCGTTGATGCATCTTTTTTTGTTTATTTTATATTTTTTTAACACCAAACATTTGAACTTTAGATGAAAGTATGTAGGACTAAAAATGTTGCGGAAATAACTGTAAGCGTTCTGTTGGCTCTTGTCTTTGAGAGGTTGAAAATTCTGATATCCCGACGAGCCTTTGGTATAAATACCGTCTGCATTAATAAATAAACGTCTAGTTTTTCAATAAAAATCTCCTAGACTGTTCCTTTATTGATCTGGGTATGTAAGTAGCACTTACGCACTTTAGCAACACTCACACGCTTAGTAGCAGCATGTTCGACTTACCATCATATACGTTGAGGAGGTAATGATTATCTAGTCGCTAGTGTAAAAATAAATATACATTTTACCTAAATTATAATAACGTATTTAAATTAACAATGTTGAAATTTTACATGCAAGTAAAGCAATTTTCCAATACGCGTCAACTAAATGGGAAACACATTTATCTTGTTTTCCTAGATGTCGATGAGGCTGAAATAGCTACAAGTACTTGCTACTGTCAAAATAGCAAAGGGTATGAAAAATATCTATAGTATCCTCCATACTCTACTTACATAAGAATCCTGGTGACCTATTTCTCAATAAAAAAATTATCTGCTTAGCTACTATTTATCTAGAATGCATTACTTAGAAATACAAAAATGGGCAGTTAAACATAGGTGTAATATAAAAAATTAAAAAATTAGAGAAACACAGAAGACAATTCATAGAGAAATTGCATTATTAATATTTTTTTTGTATTCATTTAAGTTTATGGACAATCGCTTTTAGTATATCTACGCAATAAAAAATAATATATTTGTAGAAACGACCCATGCAACAGTTCAGAGATATAATCCTTCGAAGAACTTCAATATCCGGGGCTGCTCAGCTGATATCCCAGGCAATAGACTATAAAAAGAATTATTGACAGTTGAAGAGTCTCACTTCATCGTCAGCCACGACCACCTTTGGTTATTATGTAATATTTTTCCTCATGTCTGAGCATATTTAGTTTATTAATTTACTCTGATATTTTATTTATTTACTTGTTAGTATAGCACGAAGCTGAACAGTAAAAGTCTACAAAACAATAATAGTAAACATATTTAACGATTCGAGAAAAAATCTATCCCCGATTTCAACATAATTAAAACTAATATTAAAATGTAACACATAAAACTTTTTACTGGAGTTTTTACTGAAATATATAACACATATTTAATTTTATAGTACAGTCTATTTGTTGTTTAAATATTATTATTACTCCGATTCTTCGATAAACAAATGTTTCAATGTTGTTCGTATTATTACAAATATTCTTTACAAGTGTTAAGATTGCTTAATTCTACCAGTAAACGTTCAATAATCTTGTCACTAGTTGTACAAAAAAGAATATTTCATGATCTGCATGAATAGTGTGATAAATACGTTTGTTGCATTTTATTTCGAATACAACCGTATTATGTTTTTACTCAATCAAATATAAAAATGTATTTTTTAAATACACAGGGTGTCATTTAAAATCGTAAAGTCAATGGAATTGTCCTATTCTCAGCATTCCATTGTTCATACCTGCCTTATGTAGAACGCTCACAAGCAGATAACTTAAACTTAAAAATCCTAATTCAATTAATAACCAGGATTCCGATACTTCAATAGCTTTTCCTAACCTTATGTACATTTTCATTAATATTTAGTAATATTGTGAACCAGATAATGTGTTTAATAAACCTCTCAGTATTACTACTTTTGGAATTAATTGCTGGTAAATAAAGACAAGGAAGATAAAATTAATTAATAAAGATAAACGTTGGCACTAGCTATGACAAGTGAACTAAATGATCGCAACTATCATTACCATCTCCATCTTCTTAAACGAAAAGCCGACCCTTCCGTAAGTGACTTAGGTAACAGATGGGGTCGGAAGTTCCTTGTGACGTTATAGAAGCCCAGGTTGTCCCGAACAATGAGCATAACTTTTTTTATATTAGTAGAATTTAGTTGTGGTCCCTCCGGTTCAGACGATAATGGCAGGTAGTCGCAACCATTAACTTGAGGCAGTGTGTCCTTTGAAAACGTGATCAGAGTTTAGCGAGGGTTAAGTCCCCGACGTATAAAAAGGATTCATTATTACATCCTACGTCTTACACATAATCTAGGTGGACGAACACGGAATGCGTAATTCAGGCTTTGCGTATAATTGGTTAATGGACTAATTTTGACAGCAACAGCCAAAGCTGTAAACGTTTTCAAATGTTGCGACGAATCAATAAAGATTTTAAAATTTTTAAGACCGATATATCATATCTGTATAGATATTTCAATCAAGTGACTTCATAACAAGACATGAAAACGCATTTAAATATAAAAATATGTACTTGTGAAATAAATCAGTTTTACTGCCTATTGAAGCCTTGGAAAAGAGACCCCCCTTAAAACTATCCTTCGAGCTGTAACACAGTATATCGCTATATCCCCTCCTGAATAGGACAGTTCCCGTATAGCGACAACAATAACTTTAGACTAACCAGCAGACTAAACAAACTTCGCTTGCCGTTGAAGGCTTCTATCTCACACCAATCTATTTAAAAAACGAAAAGGTATTAGTAGATAGTATAAAAAAAATTCCAGAAGTATACCTCAAATACCAAGGCCTTACTAACAACATCAGCGAAGCCGGAAGAGACATTTGCCCAGATACCATTATAACGATTAAATACAAAAGCGATTAAACTATGCACATTTTAAGATGAATTAAAAACAAACACAGCTAAAACAATTACATAAAAATTGGCATTACACAAATAACACTACCTTTTTCATATTTCAAGGTTCCCAGAAATTAAATTATTAATTCATACAAATTACGAAGGGCTGGCCATATTGTTCAAAATGAACCCAGAAAGTTACTATTAACAAATACAAACATGTAAGCAACAGTCGTGAAATTCTAAAAAACAATTCAAAACTTATATTATTAAGGTGTGAAGTAGTATACGGGGGTTACATAGGCAAAAAGAATTTAATTATTTTTTTCCTGAAACCCTAACTGAAGCAGTCTCCTTAGGCACTTCAGGCTTCTTCTGATAAACGTAAACGGCGCTTATCACAAAAGCCTTCGTATAATAAAGCGCATTTATAATTAGTCAAGATGAACGATTTCTCACAAAACAAATGTCTTACTTATACACAAATCGTCAATAAAGCAAAATTCATAAATAACAAGTGTCAATTCCAGGAATAACACCAGAACAACCGATGTTCCATCAAATTAGAGGCGCATGGCATAGGCAACGGGCTCCACACCCAAGCTCTTCAAATGACTTGGTTCCCACAATGAGCATTTTTGTGTTTAGGAGCAAAATCGACCACGTAAGTGTCATATATTCCAGAAATTTTATCAATTTATGTCTAAATGTTTAACTTTGTTAACGCATAAATTGCATTTGATGTCTTATATCTTCTCGTCACACTTAATCTATTTGTCTTCTCAGGCTTTTTTACAGATTCTGCTTAATTAACTGTATTACGTAAGTAAATATTTATTATACCATATAATCTCTCTATGCTTTCATTGTTTCTAAATCTTAAATTTTTTACGATCCCTATCGCTTACTACAACTACATTATGTAATTAGTGGCAAACATCTACTTTGTTATGTTTTTACCGGTTTGAAGTTATCATGTTGATAATGTGTGTTAATATTCACGTGTTCTGGAGGGTATGTTGGTCGTATATCTTATAAGTTGGAAACAGCCCGACCGATGCCATCCTGTAAAATTAACATCAAAATTAACGTCAAGTTCAAATAGACGACCACGGCATAACCCGGAAGAACCTACCAACGGTCGTGAAAGCCTGCATTTAACTAACATCACATTGTTCTAGTAAATATAATGTATAGCGTGATCGAATACATTTAATCTAGTTTATTGTGATTCTATATAGAGGTATTGTAAATTCATTTATAATCAACCAAATGTATCAGAAAATTAAATGATCGCTCCATATATTTGTGTAGTGTTTTTATATTACTTCGTACCAGTAGGTACAGAGTGTTTTCTGGTCTGACATTAATTTTAGAATATATAATGGCAAACATTATCTGTTTACTTTGATTATTAATGTGTTGTTACTTGTTTAAATACCTTTAATTAATTACTTAAACTTCTTTGCCATTTCTCTTTTTTAACATATATACCATTGTTACGAAAAATATGATCAAATCTATAACTAAGTCTACATATGAATCGGCTGGTGGGATTAGATCTTCCTCAGCTATTTTTATACAATAAAATGACATAGGTGGCAAAGTATAAAATGTGAACATAAGAACACGTCAAGAGTGCTCTCAAAGCATTTTCTGTCCAATCCGTGCTCACCGATAACAGAAACCGCCTGTCAAGTAACCTTGGTAGAAACCTTGGTACAACTTACCTTGGATGTCGACGACCAAAACAAGTGAAGGGGGCCTTACAAAGCTACATTCCGAAATGAAGAAGGTTCTCAAGAGCTGGACTATTTAAGACAGGAGAAAATTAGGAATATATTAAATAGAGATGGTAATGATATAAAACAGAGTACCTCCAAACAAGAAGGAAAACTACAGGAGTAGCAATGAATATTAACAGAAAGCGGAAAGCAACATAAAATTTTAAAAATTCATCAGTGGATGAACCTTGACAGTGAAGATTCTAGAAAAAATTTTTGCAGGGATATGAATATACACACCAGAAGCGAGAAAATTAAAGAAAATAAAATACTTTAGGAAATACTACATAAAATAACAAAATAATCAAACAAGATGACAAGGTGCGACCTGTTATCGATACTTCGGCACAGTGTTTGAATAGAGTGGTTTTTGCCATACTCTCCTTAAGGCATATCAATTTAGTCTTTCTAATATGTTAATCCGTGCTCTCAGTGTGGTATGGACGTTATTATATTGTGTTATAGATATGATCGGGCCATATGTGCTACGACTTCGGCTAAATGTAATTCACAAGGGAGACGGAAATTAATTATTAAGAAACCTATACGGTGGACCCTTAGAAAAATGCAATGAATACAACGTTCCAATCCATCTTGCGTTTATTAACTACGACAAGGCTTTTGACTCCATAGAACTTTGGGCTATCTTCAGTGCCATGAACAATGCCAGAATAGACTCTAGGTACAGAAACTTACTCCAAACTATATATTATAAAGTGACAATGGAAGTTCATATCGCTGAATCTTCCGAAACTAATAAAATACCAATGGAACGAAGAGTGAGGCAGGATGACACTATCTCTCCTAAATTATTCACCCTTGTCTTGGAGCATATATCTAAAACACTCAACTGGAAAAAAATGGGAATACAAATCGACGGCAGATATTTAAGACATCTCCGTTTTGTCGACAATATCGTATCTTTAGCCAAGACATCGAGGAACTACAGGGAATGTTATGCGAACTTGAGGCGAAATCAGCCGATTGTGGCCTACAGATGAAACTCAATAAAAGCAAAATAATGACTCCAGTGAACAACGATACAATAAACAGTACAGACGAATACATCTACCTTGGACACAAGATCACACTCGGCAAAGAGAATCAGACCGCAGAAATAAGTAGACGCATAAGAATGACCTGGGCAGCAGTCGGAACACTAGGGCATGTAATGAAAAATCAAAACATACCAATAAATTTAAAGAAAAAAGTGTTTAATGCTTGCGTTTTACCGGTAATGACTTATGCAATGGAAACTATGACACTAACTATCAAATCTCCTAAAAAACTTAGAGTAACTCAACGATCCATAGAAAGATTGATGCTGGGAGTAAGCCTGAGAGACCATATTCCAAACGAAGCTATTTAGAAAACAATAAAGGTAGAAGACGTCATCTAATATATTGCAAAGCAGAAATGGAACTGGGCCGGGCATATCGCACGACTCCAGATGGTCAAAATGCATCCTACAATGGAGGCCACGCTTAAACAAACGCAGCGTGGGCAGACCACCAAGACGCTGGCACGATGATTTAAAAGAAACAACAGACAGTAAATGGTTACAGGTCGCGCAAGACAGGGAGCAATGGAAAAAGAAAGGGGAAACCTATACCCAGAAGTGGGAGGTAAAAGGCTTTATCATTAACTGCCGTTAGCGGGAAGTGCAAATGGGACAGAGGGCGCCGATAATGTGGCATTTCAGATTTAAACGTGAAAAAAGATAGAAATTTGCATCCGCATCTTTAGACTTCTAAAAATATCATTTCCGAATCGAGATTTGAGAGATTCGCTGGCTCGGCAGTCGCGTATATATTTCATTAGCACTAGACCATACCGGCAGTGTAGTTACGTTACCGTTTAACGTATATTACTGATAACGAGAATGCAAATTGAGAAATACCTACTTACAAAAAAACGCAAGAAATTTCGTTCAGAAGTTTATCAATTTTTTGCATTTTTGCTTTAATCATCCACCATTACTAATTATCCGACTTTCCTTTAATTTCGAAGCGATTATTATCTTCACAAAAGTTGTTAAGTTTCATAAGAGCTTTCTATAATTTTGGGTTGGTCGCGATTGACTGAGCGGTTGCGGCCGCAAAAATTGCAAATTCATAAAAATGGCCCAGCTCGAAAGTAATACTTCGGCAAATTGCCTCGAAGTCAAATGATTACATTGACATATATATAGCTTTAAAACTTGTTGTTTCTTATTACTTTCTGTATTTTAGCATTTTCTCGCATTTACATTTCTAATATCAACATTTACCGTGATATGAAACAGGCAGAGTTGAGATATCGCGATGCCCGTCTTAATTAGATGAAAACCGGCACGCGGTAATTTACATCTGCCAAACACCCGCCTCGGACCACGCCCAGAATTTAAGAAATTGTAGGAAAACAGCCATAAAGTTTATGGAACTAGGCTAGGAGGAATTGTTGCAAACGGCACGTAGCAGGCGAAACTCATAAATCGCCGGACATCTCAGCGAAAATCCTGTCGCCACAGCTGCAAGCTCAAGCTCGAGGACCATGGGCCAAGACGTCGCATCAGCCGGGCACCGAGAACAAACGCGAAAACAAATAAATCGAGTCTTGGAACCTATGCGTATTTAGTATCCACGAAAAAAAGAAAATTCGGGCTATCGAATGCACACAAGCCCGGGAGTGAAACGAGTATCCACGCCGAACGCTCCGACAAGAACCCGCCGCCATGGCACGCAAAATCGCTGAACCGCGGAGGTCAAATTCGCTTCAAATGGCAAAATCACGGTTCGGGCCGACCAGTAGCCCCCGCAATAAATTCGCATGCATACTGGCCAAGACCAAAAATAACCGGCGCTTTCGCCTTTTCATATTAGAATAAATTTAACTATAGCAAAAACAATTAACAAACCCCCTATGTATCGCGTATCAAAACATGCATAATTTAATAAGGAAGTGGATAAAACCGCGTTTTCCCATGAATCTAAAACAGCCACCAAGCGCGGCGTAAAAAGCTTGGCCGGGCCCAGCGAAATTTCAATAACATACACGGGCATATCAAAATGTCTTTTTATAAGGAAGCGATGCTCGCCAAGATAACCCGCTAATTAAAAGCACGGAGCAGATAAAACCACAATTAAGAAAAAACAGAAGAAACGAGGAAAATCCCCCCCCCCCCACTTTATAAACCAGGGTGATTTTCAGAGAGGATGACTCATCACTCATCATCCAGCCACACCAGCCCATCATCGATCGAATCATCACCTAGAAGTTAAAAGCGAGTCGAACTTACCTTGTTCGCTCCTCCAAGTCCTCTGACACGCACCACTTTGTGCGAAACAGGGACTTAGAAAATAGCCAGTCGAACCTACCTTGTTTGCTCTCCAGTCTTTGGCACGCACCCCATTGTGCGAAACTTAGACTCAGAAAATTTCCGCCAACGCAGAAGCCGCTCTCCGAGAAGCAGAGTCCGCTGAAAGCCATCCAAGCGAGTCGAACTTAACTTGTTCGCTCTCTAGTCTCTGGCACGCACCCTATTGTGCGATACAGAGGCTGAGAACCCCCGGTCCCGCCGCTGAAGCGAACTCTCATGCGCCCTAGCTCACCAAAGATGGCGTAAGCATGCGACACCTTTTTCACCATCGCCTGCTCCTACCGTACGCTACACGTCGCGGACGTTGTTAGGATTTCTTTGTTTTAGGTTACAGGCATTGTTCGGACGGCTGTTCGGGCCGTCACCGCTGACCACCCCGGAATCGCCATTAAAGCAGAAATCCCGCCAAAACCGCGCGTCACCCTCACCTCTCAGGTATCGCTACGTCGAGAGTCGCTGCGCAGAGGAAGACGCCGCCTGCCGCCTCCCCCAGACGCCCGACCTCACCAACACGCCTGGCGCCCTAGCCGCCTACGACGCCGACACCCCGAACAGCGTACTCCATCTGGACCCGGCTCCCCGTAGCCGGAGCACCTGCCGCCCCCGCCGGTTGCAGTCCGAACTGCAACTCCATCTGGACCCCGCCGAAGAAAAACACTTCGAGAAGCTGTGGGCGCCGCCCTCCAGACAGCTAGGGCCCACGCCCCCTTTCCCTTGAAGGAGGTCAAGCTGCCTCTACGCCGCCCCCAGGTGGCTGACACTCGGTCCGCCCGACGAGACCCCCGGCTCAACACCCAGCTTCGCGGACGTCCCTGAGCACCCCTGCGCCCGCAGCCGTGCTACATCCCCGTCAGCCGTGACAGCCAACGCCGCCGCCCCGATCAACGCCACCGCCCCGATCAACGCCACCGCCCCGATCAACGCCGCCAACAAGGAGGACCTCCTCCCCCCGGCGCAGCGCTTCAGGACCCCGGTATTGGTGAAGTGTTGTGTCCATTTTCAGACAATAACAGTCCGCGAGTGTAATTATAACCCTGCCCCTAGCTTGTAAGTCATATTTGTATTTAAGTTAAGTCTAATACATAACGACAACCATTAAATTAAGTCTACGAGGTACCCGCTGTTTCGTTTCTCTATTCTAAGAAGTTCGCTCTCTTCGACGGAGTTAGCAGGTAAGTCACGTTAAACCGCCATTCCTGACGGTGGTTCCGCCCTCGCACCTCATAAGCAGAGGACGAGTCAAGTCAACCGCATCATTTAAGCTTATTTGCAAGTTTAGTGTAAATCCTAGTAGCTGATGACATCTGTTGCATTCAGTTTACGAAACTACAGTTTCTTCTCAGCTTTGTTCCTTTATCTTACTATGACGTCTTATATTAATGGCCTGACCAGCGACCCATTATCCCGATTTAACGGGTCCATACCGGTTGCGCCCAGCGGGCCGCGTAAGAGCCTGAATTCTTGCGTAATCCTGTGCAATCACGACGCTTCGGTATGAGTTAGACAGAATGCACAAGCAACGCACTTTTGCGTTTCCTACTTGATTACAGCCCCATTTTTTGATTTGTTTCCCGCCCTCTGCTCAAAGAGGGTTGGAAGTGGTTTTGACTGGTCCGCCCGCGGGAGCCACGGCTTCCCCAGGGCGAGGTTAATATTATCTACAAACTTTGTGTACGGTGTTTTAGAGCCCCATAGGTAATTTTTAGCCCGTTGAAGTGAATAATCATCTCACTCTTTCAGGACCAAGTAGCAAAAAGCAAGTGGATCTTATCTTCCCTTACGCCCGTGGGGGGTGAAGGGAGGGTAGATTTTGTTGGTGTTTAGGACAGTATATAAAGTGCCAGTAGACCCTACCCGTTGTAACGATACAATTTGTGCAATCCTTTAGCGGACTTCTACGAGAGAGGCTTCAAGGTGCCAATTTTCAAGTAACAGAGGTAATTAGTCGTCGATTTACCGTCTCCAATACTACGGCAAGGACTTCCATGCTTTTATCATCGAAAATTATCCCATATGTTGTCTGTTCACCACGGCTAATTTTAATATAGCAGGTGGACCTTTGTTGTGTCATTTTTCTATTGAGTAATATAAAACTACTAACCCCTTTGCTTATACTCATGTCAAATATAAACATGTATATTTAATTTTTAATAGATTCAATTCGATTCGAACTTTAGTGTCTTTTATTTATGGTACTTGTATGCGTTTGTTTATTTACTTGTGTTATTATTTTCTTCCGTGTTTGTTAATTGTAAGGTGTCTCGGGGTAGCCAAGAAGACCAACAAAGGTAGGTTCAAAAACAGGCAAGCTGGAACGTCTCACAAGAACACCGAAGTGAAGCAACTTTCCTCTGATTTCGAATTTCTACAAGGGCCATTCAGCAAGTTTCTTCATTTTCTATATAAAATCTGTGGCGCCTCTCCCCTTTTTATTTTGGTTACAAGCAACATCTATTGCAACAGCATCTCGCCTTCACCTGTGTCGTGTCGAATCAAATCCCCTCCCACTAAGCTTCAGATTGTCAGTCTCCTGTTACAGGGCAGTTGGGGCGTAATTAGGGTGAGATTTTTCTGTTGTTCATTATCGTGTCTTAACAACCCAGTGACTGTAACAGATTGACTATCCTAAATTGTGGCGTTTGAGGCCATAAATGTCGTTTTATACTGTAAGAAACTGTTCAGTGTAGTAAAGTGTCATTTAGCCTGTAATAAACTGACGATATGAACGACAGAGCAGGTAAAAGACGAACACTGAACATTGTAGCAATATATGGAAAATCCATTAGGGTAAAAATTAATTAAACTTGTAACATGTAACAATTTAAAAACAAATAACATTTAAATACGGGAAATCGGCAGTGAAGTAATCCATTGTTTTACGACTTTTGCAGATGGCGGAGTGACCGATGGATGACAGAAAACGTAAACATAACCTATAAATGCATAATGTACACCTCGGCACTGACGTTCCTTTTTATCCCTCATGTGGTAAATAGTTGAACTTCAGTGCCTTGGTATGCATACAATTATTTTTACCTGATAGCGAACTAATAGCCAATATGTAACGGGCAGGAATAGTAGCATTCAGTCAATATTATGAAAATATTAGGTTCGCTACTCGCCAAGACGTGTTTCCACAGCATAAAAAAAGATGGCGTCCTTTTTACGCCTCCAGCCTATGTCCTCGGTCTTAGATTTTTTAGTTCTACTGGAAATTTTCAAAAAAAAGATCACAGGAAAACAAGAGTACCCTAAAGTACACCAAAAATGGGCCTAACTGACAATAGGCAACCTGTTCCTTACACAGGCTCTTAATGTGACCTACTGCCACAATATAGAATAGCCACATTTGAAAAAAGGGACTTGTAAACTTACCACAGATGGCAATTTTTGAAGGCACACCATAGAGAAGAAAATATCTATCTAAAAAATGATTACGTAATGAAAACATAAATATGACACCAATCATTTAAAGTACTGCATCAAAATGGCATTCTTATCCTTCTTCTTTATCTGGTTTTTGGGATCGGAAGTAAAGCTAACAGTAACGTCCATATTTTTGTATGAAAACATTAACAGCCTTGTAATTAGTCTTCTTTTAATATATTAGAAAGGTTTTACTATCTGTTACAATATGAACTAGCACCGCTATTAAAATAAACAGAGATATAAACTCGTTCGATTCGTTCATTGAAACGTCAAAAATGTTATATAAGAATGTAGCTAAAACAGATAACAGCCAATAAAGTTCCCTACTTAAAGGTCGTCGTCTCATAAATCATAAGTATAAATAAAATGTTGTGATTTTATCACTTAAAAAGTGATTCATAGCAAGGAAAATGGTGTTTTATATAAGCTCTACAAATAAAAGTATACATATATTTATAAAACTGCTTCCATATTTTCTATTTGCAGATTTTAAAATTAAAACGCAAACAGTTTGAATGTAAACAAATCGACACATTCTATATTAAATACGCATTTTCTTGAAGGTAGATCTATGCTGAATCCTATATGATCTCATTTACTTCGACATCAAGCGAAGAGTTAGAGAAAACATATTTAGGGAACCGAATTCGGAATTGATTTTCTGTGTATTGGGAGTGGATGATTAAATTGAAAGTTCTCCAGATAACGGAATTGTTTTGTCTCGTTTAGAAAATATAATGGAAGAGCTTAATAAAAACTCATAAAAAGTTCTGAACAGCCAGTCCACTGAGCGCCGCTGCTCCTGAAAATTCGAGCAGCTACAGAAAAAAAGCAATTTGCAATGCAGCATTAAGCCTTTATGCTTGTATAAACACTCAGTTTGTTAACAAGTTCTTTACACCAACGACGCCAGTAAAAAATGTTCAATTACCGGCCGTGTTCCACACTAGTGTTACTTTTACTGCATATTGTGTCGGGTTTAGTAGACCTTAACATTCCAAGAAATCAGACCTGCAATTTTTCTTGCATCAGTCGAGATGTAGCAACTGATCGAGCGTAACAGCTTCCAATTACTTTTATTCTCTAGAAGCAGTTTCTTGCAATATTAAACAATAAATTTCAGCTAAGCTACTTATTCCCTCGACGAGAAGATTGGCCAAGTAATTATGGCTCACTTTAACATAGATATATGAGCAAATTCGCTTCCCATTTGTAGCACTATAATGAGCGGATCAGTAAACTGTAAGTTCTAGCAGTAAATTTCTTGATTTAATGCAAGCAGATTCAGCTTCCTCGGGCTCAGCTTCAAAGGTTGTTAAAAATTCGCCTACAGAAGTCCCACACTTAGAGACGTCTAATCCAATTTGCGTTAATTTTAAGAGGAGTAGATATTCTGACTGATTTAATTTTACCCAAAAGCGTAAAAGTTCCCCGTTTGATGATTTGCTTTTGACTCATCAACTAACTATTGAAGTGCAATTGATTTAAATTTCCAGCTTGCTGTTAGGTACATTACGGTAATTTTTTAATTCGTTTTAACCCATGCATTTAGAGTTAATCGTTTCCAGCAAAAATATTAAGCATTGAAAAATTAGGAAACGAACCCATACAAAATAATTGCTCTTACCAAATCTGCCTTTCATTTAGTCCCGAACTCTACAACTGCTTCTAACGGATTCTCATCCCAATAAAGATCGAGCTTTCCACACAAATAATAAACATGCGCCCTTAGCACAATGAATTAAAATCAAGCAGTAAGGTCTACACACTAAAAATGGTTTCATCCCCATAGTTGAATATCATATGTCTAGACAAGTTTTATTGTTTATCGGTTGCAGGATATTAATCCCTTGTTTACATATACAAAAGTAGGCTGGTAACTAAATCATAACTGATCTGTACGGTAATAGTCCATTACCGTACATGGCAACCATAACCATATAGCAACCGATAAACTATTGAACAAATCACGGATGTTATGAATCATAACAGCCTCAGATGTTTTAAAATCCTCGCTCTGCGAGCTCGGATTTCAATACAACATCTGCGGCAGTTATGATACTCATAACATTCCTAGATATGTTAATAGCTATTACTTGTAAAGTAATAGTTTGTTATATATTCCAAACGAGAAATTTCTTCCCATCAGCTAATACATTTTACTGTATTTAAGGCCCACATACATCTTTCTTTTTGATGTGAGCTTTCCATCGAAGCTTGGTGTGTAAGGTCACACCAAGGCATTTGACTGTATTTGCATATGGTGCCATCTAGTTGTTGATAGTCACCGGAATATGTTCAAAAAGTCTGTTCGTGAAATTAACATAAATAAATTTCGACTTATTAAGTTTGATTCGCCATCCAGTTATATATTTGCCTGACAGCTATTTGTGGCTTTTTTGTAGATTTTTTCTGTTGTCCACTGCTAGTATAACGGTATCATCAGCAAAAGTTGCCACAGTATTCTGACCTCCGCCACTTTCTACAATTTAGTCTAAAGACACCATTAATAAGGTTGGGAAGTTTTACCATACTTTTCGTAGGTAACTGCTACTTTCCCTATTATTAGATTACACCCCGTTGCTTTTTTTAGGATATATAATTTTTAAAATTTTATTTTTGACCCCTGTAGGAGTAGCAAGTTTGATATCTTTATTATCTTGAACATTGTCTTTTTCAATTATCTCACTTTCTTGCTCTTCATTCATGTCGCCTTTTTATGTCATTAAGCAAAATTCTCTTTTTGCTTGTTCTTTCTGACCCATTTTCCATCAGTTCTCCTAATGCGAGAAACTTGCATTATATATCTTATACTTATTTTGGTTTCTTTCCAGAGAGAGGAATCTATTGTCATTAGTTAAATTTCTCAAGTATGTACTGAATGATTTATTTTTCAGTTCATTGATTTCTCTATTCAGTTATTGAGTGAGATTATTTAGTGCAGTTTTGTCTTGTGGGGATCTTGTTTATTGCCACCGTCTTCTTGCTTTCCTTTTTTCAGATATTAATTCTTTTTCTTTAGAGTAGTAGTTCTTCTTCTATTAAGTTGCGAGGTGTTAATCCAGGCTGATTGTTGGATGTCATTTCTATGCCAAGTTGTTCTTCGTACCTTAATTGCACCTTTAAGTCTATCTTCTCTTCTAGATATGTCTACCAGTCCGTACGTCTATTAATCAGAACTGGACTAATTTCTTTCTGTATAATATTTTCACTTACTTGTGGAACTGAATAGAAGTGAATGATCAAAAAACAATCGCCGACCAGTGGACCCAATTCTCTTCCAATCTGAATAACATATCGAAGAATGTTGTGGGGTTCGCAAAAATAAAACATCGTGATTGGTTAGATGAGAACAATTTTGAACTTACTCCTACCCTCAGTTGATACACTTGTACTGTGGCTCTGCTAAGTAGGAAAAGTGACCAGCCATCTAACGTTTTAAAGTACGAGTAGACATAGATAAAGCACGGAACGATATTAGAAGAGTCACGTAAACTTTAAAGGAACGCCAAAGAATTCGATAGCTTTAAGTTTGCAGAGCAAGAACAATTATGCAAATTCGTTTTACCTTGCTTGACACGATATCGTGTATTAATACTCCCAGAACCTCAAGGCGGCGTTGACCAAACAAAGTGCAGCCGACAATTTTAATATATACTGAAACAGAAGCGGGCCCCGTAACAGGGAGTTTTGAAAAACCGAAGGGGGCTGTAATAGAAACTCTTGGCAATGAGGACGGGAAAGCTCAGTAAGAACTGTCAATTAGGCAGCTAATACCAGCTAACAGATTCCAAATTTTACGGTGTCAAGATCGACTCCCAAAAACTGAGAACTGAGAATGATAAGGTGAAAGCAGCCAATTACCTAAAAGTTTCCAGCTTTGGAATTCAAACTGCAGCGTTGTTTGAATCGATCACTCACTAACGGCTTGGGCAAACCAAACCCAATAATGTTCGACAAATACGACCTCGCGGTATGCAAGTGAACACCAAAACCAGACACAATTTTGTCCAAGCAAATCGCTAATAAGCGGCCTGAAAATTAGGCCAATGTCGGAAGCGAATGTTTGTGAGTGCAAATAGCTTGAAATGCAAGCAGAGAAAGGGAGAGAGAGAGAAAGTTCAAAGCAGGCTGGAGCGAGACAAGGCAAAAACAAAAACATATCGTTGCTGCAGGTGCAGCGGCAACTCGAGCAATTGGCCAAGAAATGCATGGCAATGGAGATATAATCCGAGGTCGGCACTTCAAGGACGACCCAAACCACTTCACTATTCTAGAATTACAGCGTTCAGACAGGGGTGTCCAAAACGCATAAAGGACGCGGGGCAATCTAAAAAGGCTAAAACGTTACTATATATAAACGTAACACAGGAACAATAGTGTCCCTGCAGAAATACTTACGAACGACAAAGAGGTACTGCTAATCCACCTTCGCCAGCTAATATGCAAAATCTGGCAGGAAAAAACTGGACTTGAAGAGTTATGGTGTTAATTGTCTGCAGTATCTACAAGAGAAAGAGCGATCGCTCTGACTGCAACTCGTATCTCTCACTCTGTGGTTTGTGATCTTCTCGTGGCAATGTGGATACAAGTTCTAACATACACCAACTGGAAGAGAAGGGTGTGGACAGTAACAGTCACTGTATATGTGCTTTATTGACTTATAGAAGGCCTTCGGTAGAATATGTTTATGGAAGCCCTCTGGATAGCAGTCAGAAAGATAGGCTATACACCAAAATATCTATCAACGATATATTAATTGTACGAAGGAGTGAAGCAGGATTGTGCTGAAGCCAACATTGTTTCCACTCTAATTTGCAATGTCAACTAGAGAGGCTTTGAAGGGAATGTTTCAAGCAATACACATAAAGCACCGTTATGATGGTGATTTGCTAATCTAGGGCATCAACCTTTTACTAAAGTTAAGCTTGCAAGAATTGATTATACTAGGTCAGGTTGCCTGAAATGTCCTATATATAGAAGGGAGTGGACGGAGGCCACTAAGGAACACAGATATCATAATGATTAAGTACCTCCAAATTAATTTAAACAGATGTCGCGCTGCCCATTACCTCCTATATGCTACTGCTACCGAGCTCCAGACCGACATATTAATTATGAGCGAAATAAATGGGAACTGCCTAAGCGGTCCGGGATGGGTAACCGACGACAAACCTGACGTTGCCATTAAAGTAAAAAGCGAAATAACGGTACTCGACAAGGGAAAAGGCAATGGATTCGTATGGATCGATCTACCAGACACCCGCATATACAGTTGTTATTTTTCCCCAAATAGCAGCTTAGAGGAGTATGAGAAAAGACTCTACGAATTAGGGTTAACTATAGCTAGTTCATCGAAAGAAGCCATTATAGCGGGCGACTTCAATGCGAAAGCCCCAGAGTGGGGAAGAGTTAAAGAGGATGAGCGAGGAGTATTACTTAGAGAATGGGTAGCCGAACACGATTTGGTGATCATAAACGAACCGGGAATTGCAACGTTTAAAAGAGGAGATTACGGCTCTACACTCGATTTAACGTTGGCAACAAATGGCATAGCAAGAAAGATAGTAGAATGGAAGGTAACGGATGAAGAAACACTAAGTGACCATCAATACATAGTGTTTGATCAACTGGACGGTCTAGGAAAATCCAAGATACCCAGCCCCACCGGCTGGATAGTAAATAAACTAGACCAAGCAAAGTTTGAGTCGACGCTGCAAGAAGAGATCGGCAATAATCCAGAACCAACAGTCCAATCACTAATGACGATTACAATTAAAGCCTGCAACGCCTCTATGCCGAACAGGAGCAAAAACTCTAGGAGACGGCAGTGTTACTGGTGGAATGAGGAAATAGCTAATCTAAGGTGCAACTGCATCAAACAAAGACGTCTATTCCAGAGAAAAAAACCGGTTAACGCAGATCGAAGAAAGAGAAATTGCCCGGGAAAGATACAGGAAAGCCAAAAAAAAGTTATCAAACGAGATTAAGACCGCAAAAAAAAATAAATGGATACAACTGTGCAAAGAAATCGATCAAAGTGTATGGGGGGAAGGGTACAGAATTGTGACAAAACGCTTACGAGTAACACCACCAGTCATGGATATGTCTATCGAGAGAGCCTGGGAGATTTCAGAAATTCTCTTCCCCAAGCATAATGAATTCGAACGGCAAAGGCTAGCTCCAGAACACTTCGATCTCTTCTCGAACGAGGAACTACAAATCGCGAGCGAGAAATTAAATAGTAGGAAAGCTCCAGGCCCAGACAGAATCCCCCCGGAAATTACAAAAGCAGTGGCAAAATTGCAAACGGAATTTGTACTTCGGGTTATGAATGGAATTCTTCAATCTGGCAGATACCCTGAAATATGGCGTAAAGCCGAACTGATCCTACTTCGGAAAGGAAATAAACCAGTAGAAGAGGCTTCGTCGTATAGGCCGATCTGCTTGCTAGACACAATGGGAAAACTGCTTGAACAGTTGATAGCTATCAGGCTGAAGAGTGAGATCGATAAATGTGGAGGACTGTCAGAAAATCAATATGGATTTAGAGAAGGCCGTTCAACAATCCATGCTTTACAAAAAGTGATGGAAATTGCACAGGAAGCAGCACATCGCCCGGGTAAAGTCAAACCAATCTGCGCAGTCATAACGCTAGATATCAAGAATGCGTTTAACTCGGCCTCGTGGAAATATATACTAAGAGCCCTAGAAAAGAAAGGAATAGCAAGATATATAATAGAAATAATTAGTAGCTATCTGGACAACAGAAAAATAATAATAAAGGCAAGGCAAGACACTAGGGAGAGAGATATTACCAGTGGTGTACCTCAGGGCTCGGTGATCGGCCCTATTTTGTGGAATGTCCTCTATGATGACATACTCAGGCTTGTGTTACCGGAGGGAGTTATGACAATAGCCTATGCGGATGATCTGGCCATTGTGGTCACGGACAAGGAAGATACAGAGCTAATCTACAAAGCGAATACGACCATAGAAGACGTTCGTGTATGGCTTGAGAGTAGAAAGCTTAAGCTGGCACCTCATAAGACCGAGGCCGTGCTCCTGACAAGACGGCGAAAAGTAGAGGGAATAACATTTCACGTTCAAGGAGCCGAAATCAAACCCAAACCGGCCATAAAGTATTTGGGGGTCTGGCTGGATAGGAGAATGACCTTCGCCACCCACATAGATATCAGCGCCAGAAGAGCGATGGAAACGGTGTCAACATTAGCACGGCTTATGCCAAACATAGACGGCCCTAGATCTAGCAAAAGACTTACACTATGCTCGGTGGCAAATTCAATAGTATTATACGCAGCACCAATATGGGAAAATGCATTAAAGGTTCAAAGAACCAGGGCGAGAATAATACGAGTCCAAAGACAGGCGGCAATAAGGATATCCGCCGCCTATAGAACAATCTCGGCTGACGCGGTGCGGGTTATAGCAGGTACACTACCATTAGAACTCCTGGCTACAGAGAGGAAGGAAATGTACTATGGAGAAAGTAAGCAAATAGCTAGACAACGGCTGATAAACAATTGGCAGAAGATCTGGGATGAATCGCAGAAAGGCCGCTGGACAAAGAGACTGATCCCGTTAATCGAACCTTGGTTACTACGGGAACACGGAGAGGTGGGACATTACATGACTCAAGTTTTGTCGGGCCACGGCTGCTTCGGCAACTACCTACAAGGAATAGGTCGCGCTACAACAGACACTTGTATGTACTGCGACGAGTCAGACAGCGCGGAACACACGGTATTCTACTGTGGGAGATGGACTGAAGATAGAAATAGATGCACTGCTCTACTAGGAGTCAACATAAACCCAGATACAATAATAGCTCAAATGCTGGAGTCGGAGCAGAAGTGGAGCATAATCGAAAAACTTATTTCGGTGATCATGAAACGGAAGCTAGAGGACGAGCGAACTAGACAAGAAGAATAGATGTAGATAAAGGCAGAATGAGAGAGCACCTCCCCGACGTATGCGTAAGCGGTTCCGGGGAGACTGCGAGGAGAGGAGGAGGGGTTTTAGTCGGTAGAAATCCGGCACTACCCAGAAAGGGTAGTCTTTTGAAGATTTCCCCTCGTCCATTTAAAAAACAAAAAACATTACATTCAGGAAATACCGTATACTACAAAGGAGTATCAGAAGATGAGGACAATACATGAGGAGTAGGTTTTATAATACATAAAAAGCGAGCGTCAGATGTAAAAGTTTTCGATACAATCTCAAACCGAGTATGCTACGTCAATATACAAATATCAAAGCTTTGCTATCTTAAGATTATTCAAGTCTATGTTCCTACGTCAGCATACGAAGACGAAGAAGTAGAAAACTTTTATGAAGAACTAACAACAGCAATACAAAGAAATCCCTGCCGGTATACTCTAGTAATTGAGGAACGCAAAATTGGGCAAAAAGCTAGAACCAAGTGAAGAAAAAATTGGCAAATTTGGAATGGGGGAAAGAAATGAACGAGGTCAAATACTAATGCAATTTCTAGAACAACACAGATTATACGCAATGAACTCCTTTTTCTAGAAAAAATACATATAGAAAATGGACATGGATCTCCCCAAATAAGAAAACGACAAATTAAATAGACTACATTTTATCAACCAATAAACACATGATCAAAGATGTATCGGTATTAAACAGTATAAAAGCAGGAAGTGACCATAGGATAGTCAGAGCGAAGGTAGAGATAGACACAAAAAGGGAAAGAACGAAAACAATCAGAAAAAGAATACCTCAAATAGATAGAAAAATTCTAAAAACGAAGAGTTTCGAATATGAGCCAGAATTGAAACAGTATATAAATAAAACGGAAGCACCTGATCTCAATAGCAAAAGCATAAATGACTTAAACGAAATTATAAACACCGCAATGCTAGACGCAGGCCAAAAAGTGGCAAAAGCAACAAGAAAAAAGGACAAAGAATGGAGTACGTGAACAAAAACATTGTTCGAAAAAGGAGAGAGCTACTGAGACAAGGAAAACAAGGAACAATAGAATACACAGAAATCAATAAAACGCTGAAAAATGGATCCGGGAAGATAAAAGAAACCAGATTGAAGAGATGATTGAAGAAGTCATTGAAGAAAATAGAAATATAGGTAGAAATAATAAAACAACAATGGCAGAGAAATAAGAAACCGCGGTGGGATACTAAAGGTAACCGAGTACTTTTACGAAGACTTGTACAAACAGAAACATGCGATACCTTAAAACATCAAAGAACAACTAAAAACAAAGATCACAAACGTAAACTCGGAAGAAATGCCAGATATAACTAAAGAGAAAATACTAGCCAATAGAAAAAACGTAAAACGCAACAAAGCGCCCGGGAGTGATGAAATTAGTGATGGGCTTATTCGAATCAAAAATAACCGGTTATCCGGTTATTGAAATAACCTGTGTAACTCGGTTTTCGTTCCAAGTATTCGGATGAAAAATAACCTCATCCTGATACGTACTACGTGCCGCGTCTCAGCGACCTGCGAGTGATCTAAATTCTGTAAATAATACGTCGTTCATAACTCATATAACCTTTTCTACGTATGTACTTGATTGACCCAAGTGAGGCTCGCGGCTGCTTGTAGATGTTATTAAGACATTTGAGACTCCCAGTCGACGAGTTAAATTTATGGGGCCGTTCCTATTAAAGATAACGTTCTGCTGAGTATGAGATTTGCCGAAGCTGTGTTGGTATTAATTTATAACGGCTTAAATTTTTGCTTCAAAACGCGGTTGATTATGCCTAATAAGGGATAAACAGAAAGCGAAATAAGATTTTCCAATTTCGTAACAGATTTATATTTAATTTTTAATAACGGAGCAGTCGGGACAAGAAGTGGATTTCGATGTTGAAAATTTTAAGTGTGCGTCCTTAGAACCGCGGAAGGCTGAACGTAGATAAATTATGGATTCTAAAATATACCGGTATGATGTGCAAGCGAAAAGGGAAGGGTGCCTACTACAGAATTTTAGGAACTAAAAATAGATTCAATAGATACTTTGTATTCGCATATTTATAATTTCTTTATGATTAGTATTCATATAGCTATTCTCAATGGTTTAAACTCCTTAGAAATCAAATAAAAATCATTTATACAATTATTATAATTAACGATTAACTGAGTTCCTCTGCTATCTGCAAGTTACGATGCCGATGCAGATACCGGTGAACCGCCAACCGGCAAACCGGCTGACTTAGTCGAAACGAATCGAGAGCCAAAATTGATTCGAATGATTATTCAAATAATCAATCGGTTATTAATATGATTCGAATGCAAATAATTTGGTTATGAAAATTGTCCGGTTATGCCCATCACTAGATGGAATACTTCCAGAACTCTTAAAAGAAGGCGGCATAACAACAATAAAAACATTAAAAACACTCATAAATAAATGTCTAACTGAAATGGAAATTCCAGCAGACTGGAACAAATCGTTAATAGTCTCACTATATAAAAAGGGTGGTAAAAGTAATTTACAAAAGTACAGACCAATATCTTTGCTTCACAACTCTATAAATTATTAACAAAGATGATTATAAACAGAATGGAGAATAAATTAGAACTCCACCAACCCGTTGAGCAAGCGGGATTCAGGAAAAATTATAGCACTTGCGACCATATACTAACAATAAAAACCCTTATAGAAAAGTCAACGGAATATAACCTCCCCTTATATCTAGCTTTCATCGACTATGAGAAAGCTTTTAACAGTCCGGAATTATGGTTAATTGAAAAAGCTTTACAATACAGAAGAATAGACCATAAATACACACAACTAATAAAATCTATCTACCAACAAGCAACAATAGTTGTTCAACTACACGAAGATACACAACCAATTCAAATAAAACGTGGAGTAAGGCAAGGGGACTTAATGAGCCCAAAACTATTTATAACAGCACAAGAAGATATATTTAAACACCTTCAATGGGCCCTAAAAGGAATAAACATCCATGGGAAGATGCTCAACCATCTAAGATATGCTGACGACGTTGTCGTAATAACCGATAATTTTGAGGACTTGCATCAAATGTTAGAAAAAATCAAAATTGAATCCGAGAAAGTTGGTTTAAAAAACTAAATAGACCAAAACTAACATAATCACAAATCCAGAAGAGAACAGAAATGTTGTAATTGTCAATCATATTATAGAATATGTTGATAAATACATATACTTAAGACAGGTGATTAAATGCAACAAATCAAGCCAAGGATCGGAAATACGTATACGTATACGGTGAGCATGGTTGGCAAACAAAGCAAAATTCTCAAAGACCAAAAAATATCCCTAAAATTAAGAGTGCGGTCTTCAATCAATGTGTGTTACCGGTATTATCCTACGCTGCTCAGACATGGCCCCTAACAAAAACTTTATTAGAAAAACTAGCAAAGACTCAAAGAGCTATGAAACGACAGATGTTAAATATTAAGCTAAGCTATAAAATACTGAATGTGGATATCAGAAACAAGACAAAGTTAAGAGATATAAAGGAAGAAGTAGCTTCGTTAAAATGGAGGTGGGCCGGTCACACCATGCGTCAAGTCGATGGGCGTTGGAATAAAGAAGTACAACAATGGAGGCCCTATATCTATGGAAGTCAACAGGGGAGGCCTATATTCAATGATGGATGTCGACGGGATAATAAAGAAAGAAAGAAAGATGCCCTTACAAATTTTAGTTAATTTCTTACTTTGTGTCGTAACCCTAGCCGTCTCTACTGTAGCTAGCCGGCTGTCGAATGTGACAATGTAGTTTCGTGACAACTTCTAAAATTTATCAACAGTTTGGTATCAAGATTTTCAAATTGTTCAGGAATAACTGATAGAATATCTGTCAAAGATATTGCAAAAATACCATCGGCGGCTATGTACTATTATCACGAGCAAAGAAGTATCTACTTACCACTTGGTGCAAATTATCAAATTTCCTTTTTTAGCGTTATAATCTAGTATTACCTGACTTTAACGATAGCAAAACCACATATCTGTTTTTCTTCGGAACGTATAATGTGTTCTTCCCTTTGGAAATGGTGAAACAACATGGACAATCACACTTACCTTTGCACATAGTTCCTAGAACTATCACTTTGTGGTTCAGCAGCTCTTCTGATTTATACAGTCCGTAAAAAGTTGTCCGTTGTAATACCGCGATAGCTACCGTACAGTAAAGCGACCAAGAGCGTTGCAACAGTAGCACTTTGGTTAATTTCCTAAACCCCATTTAAATTTTTGCAAAAGTACACTTGAAGGTTGTAGACATGTGTTTCAGAGCAGCAAACAGCCCAAATTTTCATTCCACATTGTTATGGCTTCGACGTTATGTACACCATTTTCCTCGAAAAGTTGCGAGCTCTTCATAAACGGTGATATATTAGTCAGGAATAGAAGCTTGCCTTCAATTTCACAGAACACATTGGATCCTTCTTTTGTCTCTTATAATTTTGTCATGAATAGGGAGAAATCGCTGAAATGCCTATGGTAAAGACGGATCACTTTACTATTTCAGTATTATGCTTACATAACTCAACTTTGAATAAGAATTCCTAAAAAGGCCTGCAATTCCGCTGTACATAATGTTTTACAATTTTTGTCACATTCCATTGTGTATTATTTCAGCTTCAGTAGTATCGTAAATTGTAAGTCCAGGTTGTCCACGTACACCATTGGCTGCTCAACGACGTGTTTGAGCTGGTGGATGTATTTGCCACACCTTATTACACAGAAAACCCCGTTTAAGGGAAATCGAATCTTAAACTAAACAAGAAGGAGACTCGTTCGAGATAGTCTAAGACAGATGTACCTGAAAACATATAGAAACAAATTCCTGTTACTTAAAAGCGCCACCTGTTGTACATGCCGTTAATATAATAAAGAAATTATACCAAAAATATGCTCCTTGGCGATGGGAAATATGTACATGTCCTGCTCTGAGAGTTAGATACATTTTTCCTATTGTCTGAAATAGCTTATTTAACTTGAAAATGTGCGACAATGCACTGCGCTATACAAATGAAAATCATAATGCCGATAATTTGAGCATGCAAAATCGTAGCTTAGGTAAATATTCGATATTTGCGGTAAATTACACATGCAACACCAAATAATAATAGTTATTTACATTACAAGTGCGGTAGGTCGCATTTTACAGCGCGAGGTTTTAATTTTGAAGCACGACGCGAAGCGGAGTGCTTCAATAAAACCGAGCGCTGTAAAATGCCTAACGCACCGAGTATTGTATTAAATTTTTTGGCCGACATATATTTTTTAACGTTTTCTATAAATTCATGACTTCGCTTTCGAATTCAAGCCATCAAGCAAGGTGGCATCAGTAAATGTTGCAGTTGACACTTTAAAACGTCAAAATTCAAAGTCGTAAATATCAATTTTCTTTATTTCTCCTAAACGCAACTGAACGATAAAATACGTAACTAGCGTTTCTTCTAACACCCGTTATTACTACAAAGTAACTTTTTGTTTAAGGGTCTCTAAAAGCTAAAAATTTTCTAGTCATTTTACCGCACCGCGGTGCGAGAAAATACTGACTAACTATACGTAGTTACGGTGGACGTCAACTGTGCATGCATGTGTTGTTTACATGTCACGAGGCCAAAAATAGTTATTTACCTAACAAGTTCGGGAAGGTAATTTTCCCGAATGAGCACTCTCCCTTCGGTCGTGCTGCACGTAGTGCTAATTCGAAAAGAAATCTTCCAGAAAGAGTTAGGTACAATGTTTTTGTAACGAATAATTGAAAATATACTAAAAAAAAATTTTTTTAATTATTATTTAGTGTTTTACTACTTTACTGAGTTGACAGCACAAATCACTAAACTTTTATAGATACCTTACGCACCTGTTAACTTTTGTCGTAGATCAACACACTAAAGTGTAAGCTACCGCCATTAGTGAATTTTTATATCTATCCTTGTCACACAATTGCCCTAGTTTTTGTTGGAAAGTAAAAAGCACCGGAGTGTGGGAAAAGTAACTTACGGCGCATCGGGAATGACCGGGAAATACATATTTAACTTAGGTGAGTGCAGTTCATGGTTGACTACGACCAAATGCAAAAACCACAAGATTATCGACCAATGAAATTTGGCGGCAATCTACACGCGATTTAACGACGGCTCTAGTTTTGGCGTCAGAAGTTGACACGACCTCGGTATAAAAGGTGCATCATTCGCTAATACAAGCAAACGTCTTGTGGCCTAGTTTTGAAGCTGAACACAGCGCCAGTCAAAGTTCCTACATGTCCTCAACGAAATGCGAGGGCACAGACGTGTTGCAATAATCGCCTGTAAACGGTACAAAGGTTTGAAAGTCCTGCAGACAGTGCAGTTTAGCGAATTAGAGCCGAGACGCTGTGAAAGTAAACGGCAGCGTCGTCGAATGACGCGCTAGCGACGACATTGCCGGAATCCCACAGCTCAGTTATTGAGCAATTGGCATTTGGCAATAATCACCCAAGGTGGGTGGATTAGCCCAAATTACGTCATTTGCTTTTGATTTTGAAATAGATGGACAAATAATCAAAGTGATTTGGGCAACCCTAGCCAGCAGTATATTTCATAGTAACTGATCCAATTCCATACAAAAATGTACAGGCTGGTTCTTCAGCATGTTCTGAAAATTAAGAATGTGATTTCTTGATCAATTTTATGGAGAAGAATGTATATGAACCTTAGTTCTAAATGGCTTAATTTCCGAAATACAGCGAGTTTATTTTCTGAATTTTGTTTATAACAACAGAATGCTTGGATTTATTTGGATGATATTTAGTATGACTATTGAATAATATTAGTTATTATCGCAGTGGACAGTTAGTGGATGAAATAGGAGTGTCTTAATTAAAAGGCCGATAACTTCTGTTTTTGTTTAATTATATCTCAGTTTTGTACTAGCACTCGCAACGACTAGCTACTGCTTACAAATCATATAACTTCAACCGTAACTGATAATTCGACTGTTTTAATAATGTGACGTAACAGTGCTTTATTGGCAATAACTAATTATTTACTACCAACATTTTGTAAGATAACACATCCCCTTAAATTTATAATAAAAATATTTTTATGCAAACGTGCTTTATTGCTGTATTGATCTGCCAAAAGAAGATACCAAATTTGAATCTTTTTCGTTGTCGATTAGTAAGTGAATGTTTCAACTTGATACATCATTACATTCGAACCACTATATGGAGTTTTACTTTTCATAAGCGACATTTATCCACTAAGAGCTATGAGACTTCGACTGAATTTTCACAAGCCCTAGTTGCTCTTCATACCGCCGCGCTATCGTGTATAAAATCGAAAATAAAACTAAAACGGAGGCGATGCATCACTGAAAAGAAGTTGGTGACAAGTACAGATCCCTATAAGCGATACAAACTACCACTATATTTGATGATACGCTGCAGCTGTCTCGATAACGGTACAATTTACGATTTCTGTTTTCGAAAAGATTCGGCTGAAAGTATGACAACGTAGATGTGTTTTATAAGAAATGGGTCAAGAGTTATGGCACCCTGTAATCGAGTTCCAGTTCGTATATTACGTTCGTACCGATAGAAACGCCCGCTATAAAAATAGAAAGCGATCACCGTCACTCAGTACGAGATTTAAACGGGCACTTAATTGTCCAAAAATGCTAAATTTACTAAGATAACAGTGGAAAAGAAATATAGTATTACTAAAAGAATTTATTAAGCTTTTAATTAGATGCCTGAACATAAAAATCGATTAAGTTAAGACAGTTATCAAAATAAATGTGTGCTCATTCCATTTGCGGTAATGGAAGGCTTTTTTGTTAAACATACTTCAAACAGATAAATCAAGCCGGCCCAAAGCCCAATAACGTTGGATAACGACTAGAATTCACGCGTCCCTAAAACCGGTCATGCAAGAAATGGAAAACTTTCACTGCTCTGCCTTACACCAAATGACCGTTGAAAAAATCTGAAAAACTGAATGATAGAGGGTTACGGTCGCCTAAAGCTTCCATGTTGTACTAGAACTTGGGGCAGATTTAGAGCGAAGTTTAAATTTCTCAGTTGCAGCTAATTTAAATCTTTAAAAATATCGTTTCAGTAACATTATTTTTAATAACGAAATGCAAAAATTACAAATCATTGTATTAAAAATAAATATCAATGCGCACCCAAATGAAGCGTAATGAGTGTGTAAAAAATAAAACGACAGCATAGATGCGATCAAACAAGCAGCAAAATTAAAATGGAATTGGGCTGACCATAACTAGCTTCTGCATGATAAAAAAAGAGGTCAACGAGCAGACCACAAATGAAAAGACGACCTAGCAAAACATACAGACAGGATAGAAAGTATTGGCAACAGTTTAACGTTTTGTTTTTTACCAGGAATATCTGTAGTGCTTCAAAGTTTGCGACATTCGCTAATACTAGTATTTCTACGATCAGTAGACCTTGCACATGCACAGAGAGCCTTCAATCCCCATAAACAAATAAAATTGTTTTCCCATATATCTCCCTTTCTAAAATGTTTGCTTGGATATTGACTATAGGATATCACTTACGGCAAATCTGCCAGTGAAATTGATCAAAATCGTTTGAGCGATAAAATTTATGTTACATGGACATTTTTTTTAAGTATTTGAGCCTTCTGATATAGCACGGTGTATTTCAATGAAACCAAAGTCTGGTACCATCGTTCAAAATCTTCACCGAACATCTCCGTAAGCTTTCATATAAATATGTTATGCGTAGAAAATGCATACTGTAACGATTCTGCGGCCAGGTCGTTGCCCCGGAATTATGACCTAGTGCCCCGATTTTTCTAGAAACGTCGCGATCAATACGCGACCTTGCGGCCCTGGACCCCAGGTGCAGACGGGTGACATCAGCGCCCTTAAAGGCAGCTGCAGACGCGTGACGTCAGCGACCTTGCTGGCTAACACGCGAATGCGTCATGCGGTTCCTAGAAAGGTCCAGCAAAATCTAGATGGAGCTCGAAGGAAATTACCCGAATATAAATACACGCCCGCATGAATAGCGGACAGTTTTCGAATTCAGCATCAGAGCGCCGAGCCCCCAGATAAATAAAAATTCGTGAACATATAAATAATAGAAATAAATAACCATATATAATCGTTAGTGTTAAGAGTGAAATAATTAATTGCTGTTTAACCGGTGTGCTAATAAATAAATGTATCGATAGAAATAGTTCGTAGTTTTAGTAATTTGTAATCTGCTTGATAATTTTCGTGTGCTTGTAAATAATAATAATTAATCGTTGCAAATAAATGTTTAATGCAAGAAGCATCGTCATAATTTTTAAATAGCCCGAACGTTAAAAACGTAACAGTGGCGTCAGGTATGCCGTTTGTACCAGGGGCTATAAGAAAATTAGTAAACAAACTTTAAATAAATAAATTGTTTAACAAGTGCAGATAAAACAACGGTCAGATAAATAAATTGAAGTGAGTTTTGTGCATGCCTTTGACGAGATCTCAAAGCAGCAAAATGGAAGCCCAATTAAGCCAACTTTTGCAACTGATGCAAGTTAGCCAGGACAAAGCGGAAAAGGCACAAGAGGATCTTAAGAAAGAGATTCCAGTTGGCCAGGAGAAGGCAGAAAAAGCACAAGAAGGCCTCAAGGAAGTACTTAAGGAAGAGCTTAAAGCCGGGCAGGAAGTACTTAAGAAAGAGCTAAAAGCCGCGCAAGAAAAAGTAGTTCAAAAACTTGAAGAAGAAATGAAAGCGAGCCATAACGAGTTGGCAGAGGAAATCAGGGATGTTCAGGAAGAAATGGAGAGAAAGATGGCCGGACTTCAAGGTGACATGCTGGAGCTGCAAGGACGATTTACCAAGTCACGAAGTGGCCAAGACCAACCAACTCCCTCTGAATCTGCTGGCTCCTCTTCTCCTCCTACAGTGAATCAGCCTACCTTATCGCAAGTTGCTGCCCCTCAGGTTGCTCTGTCCCAAGATACTGCCCCAGTGAGGCCCGCAACATCTGGCTTGCACATGAAACTGCCCTCTTACGATGGCAAAACGCCATGGTCAACATACCTAATGGTTGGGGAATGGCAGACAAAGCGACCGCACTGATCCTGACATTGCGAGGGGATGCCCTGAGTGTTCTCCAAATGATTCCAGAAAATCAGCAGAGGAACTTCCAGCAATTGGTGAATCGTCTGGAACGGCGTTATGGCAATGGTCATCTTCAGCACGTGCATTGTGCCCAGTTGAAGAACAGAACTCAGAAGTCGGGGGAGACTCTGCAAGAACTGGAAGCCGATGTTGCTTGATTGGTTCGTCTCGCGTATCCATCGGCGCCGGAGGACTTCCTAGAGCAGCTAGCCGTCCAAACATTTATAGATGGAATTAAAGACGCCCATACTCAGCAAGAGGTACGTCTGGGGTGCTATAGGACACTGGGAGAGGCCTTAGCCCATGCGTTGGAATTTGAAGCGGCAAGGACTGCCTCCAGAGGACATGGTCTTGTCCGCGGTGTCGCCACGACGGAGATGGCGCCTGAATCCATGGAAGCCATGTCGCGACGACTTATAAGGCAGGAGACGAGGGAGAAGGGAGCTGCGGAGATATGGGTCAACTTAGGGCTCGCTGTCCGAAGAAAGGAGCCCGAGTGTCTGACGAGCCGTCGAAAAACTAATGCGGGTCGACAAGAAGGGGCAAGAGTCGACTCGTGATTGCCATTCCCCGGAGATTCCCATACATGTGTCGTCCGTGTAGCACCAGCCTGATAGTCTCTTCATTGATGGGAAAATAAATGGAAGAGTTCGGTCTCTGCTGTTGGATACTGAAGCGACGAAGTCCATCGCCAGGTCTGACGTAATACGAGACGAGGGTCAGCTGCTGCCCACCAGGACATGCCTTCGCACTGCCACAGGAGGCGCAGTGACCACACATGGGGAAATGGATTTGACATTGAAGATTGGGAATCAAACCCTCAAGCATCGGGTCCTGATTGCTGACATTGCGGACGAGTTCATTCTGGGAATGGATGTCATGAATAAGTGTGGGTTCACTTTGGCCCTGGGACGCGGCGTGTTGCACGTGGGTGGGGAGGAGCTTTCCCTACACCCAAGAGAAGAGATCGCAGTACAAGTGGTATTGGCGGAAGATGTTACTCTGCCTGGACGAACCGAGAGGGTCGTGGATGCATACCTGGATGGCGATCTCCGGGGCAACGTAGTGCGCATGATTGAACCCAATTATGACAAGGAGCTCACTCATGGTATCCTGGTTGGGAAGACGTTGGTAACGACTGGATTTAAGGTCCCAGTAAGAATGATGAACGTCAACAGGGAACCGGCAACCGTCAGGAGAAACACAACTCTGGGAAGATGCACACCGGTCTCCGCCGTTGTCAGAACGATTACTAGTGACAGCGGCAGCAAGGCGAAGGGCTGCCCAAAGGCATTAATGAACACCGTGATGTCTACTTGCAAGGGCATGAGCTAACAATAACGGAAGAAGATCGAAGATCTGGTGGCCCGCTACCAAGACATCTTCGAGTGCGGAGATCATCCCAGCGGCCATACCGACGTAGTTAAACATAAAATCAATACTGGGGATGCTCAACCGATACGCTAACATCCAAGAAGGTTGCCCCTCGCCAAACGGGAAGAAGCTGAGAAGATTGTCCAAGATATGCGAAACCAAGGGATTATCGAACCGTCCAGCAGCCCATGGGCCTCTTCTGAGGTGCTTGTCAAGAAGAAGGATGGCTCAACGAGGTTCTGTGTTGACTACCGGCAGTTGAACCATGTGACCAAGAAAGACAGCTACCCTCTGCCACGAATCGATGATACCCTGGATACGCTCTCCGGTTCTCAATGGTTCTCGACGCTAGACTTGAAGAGCGGTTATTGGCAAGTCGGAATGGAACCTGCGGACAGGGAGAAGACTGCATTTACTATCGGAACTGGGCTCTGGCAGTTCTCCGTCATGCCGTTCGGTTTGTGCAATGCCGCCGCCACGTTTTAGAGGTTGATGGACACCGTCCTGAAAAGTCTATCTTAGCAGACCTGCCTGATATACTTGGACGACATCATAGTGGTGGGTAAATCCTTCAACGAGCATCTGAAAAAACCTGGAGGAAGTGTTCGGTAGACTGCGAGGTGCCAACCCGCGATTAAGTCCAAAGAAGTGCCATATCTTCCAGAAAGAGGTACAGTACCTGGGGCACGTCGTATCCCACCAGGGAGTAGCAGTAGACCCGAGTAAAGTGAAGGCAGTGCAGGATTGGCCGATCCAGAAGGATAAGCATGAACTACGAAGCTTCCTGGGCCTCTGTACTTACTACCGACGGTTCGTGCTAGGCGTTTCAAACATTGAAAAATCGTTAACCCGTTTAACGGAAGAGGGACAACAGTTCGAATGGAGTGCTGAGTGCGCGGAGGCTTTCGAGACGCTCAAGACTGCCTTAACCAGTTCACCTGTACTTTGCTATCCACGTCAGGAAGGCCAGTTTATCCGCGACACTGACGCTAGCAATGTTGGAATAGGTGGTGTTCTGTCCCAGGTCTAAGATAGGCAAGAGAAAGTCCTGGCATATTTCAGCAAGGTCCTGTCCAAACCGGAGCGGAACTATTGTGTAACCAGGAGGGAGCTTCTGGCAGTAGTCAAGTCCGTGGAGCATTTTTATAAATACCTGTATGGCAGAAGATTCTTGATGAGGACCGACCATGCCGCTCTAAGATGGCTGCTGCAGTACAAGAACCTTGAAGGACAGGTGGCTAGGTGGATCGAGCGCCTACAAGAGTACGACTTTGAAATAAATCATCGACCTGGCACAGCCCACCGCAACGCCGATGCGTTATCCAGGAGGCCCTGCCCTGCGGACTGCAGCCACTGTTCCAGACTGGAGAGTCGTGCGGTATCCATCGATCGTACCACTGTAGTCGACGACTCGTGGGAGCTAGACGAGTTGCAGAACAGCCAGGAGAACGACCCCGACTTAGGCACGGTTATAGCCTGGAAGCGAGATGGCCGTCGACCTACCTGGCAGGAGGTCTCTGCCACCAACCCAACGGTGAAGACCTATTGGGCGCAATGGGACTCCTTGCAGCTGGAAAACAACGTCCTGACCAGAATCTTGGAAGACGAGGACGGTAGGGCAACGAGATCACAATTGATGGTCCCAAGGAGTAGAGTGGCTGAGATTCTGCGCCACCTGAATGATGGCTCCTCTGGGGGACACTTCGGATTGAAGAAGACGTTGAAGAAGGTCCGAGACCGGTTCTACTGGGCGAGCTGCAAAGATGATGTCCGAGAGTGGTGCCGGAGGTGCGAAGCCTGCGCTACAGGAAACGGACCGGTTGGTAGACGTAGATCTCCGATGCGGCAGTACAACGTCGGTAGTCCGTTCGAGAGGATAGCCATTGACATCGCTGGACCATTCCCCGAAACCGAATTGGGAAATAAATACATCCTGGTGTGCATGGACTACTTCACCAAGGGTCCCGAAGCGTACGCCCTTCCGAATCAAGAAGCCGGTACTGTCGCTGATGTTCTGGTGAAGGGGGACTCCAAAACGGCTAAAGCACTTTTGGAGTCCCCCTCGAGTTACATTCCGACCAGGGCCGGAATTTCGAGTCTGGACTGTTCCAGAACGTTTGCAAGCTGCTAGGGATACACAAGACCCGGACCACTGCCCTCCATCCTCAATCGGACGGCATGGTGGAAAGGATAAACCGAACCATCTGTCCAAGGTGGTTTCCGAACATCAGCGTGACTGGGACCAGTACATTCACCCGTTCCTAATGGCCTACCGATCGGCAGTACAAGAGACAACCAACCACACCCCAGCCACGGTACTCTTTGGGCGCGAGCTACAATTGCCATGTGACCTTAAATTTGGAAGAAAGCCTGGCGAAGAAACGGCCGGCGAGGACTACATGGGGAACCTGAAAAAGAGGATGGAAGAGATCCACGACGCCGTACGCCGAAACATTCAGGGTGCCAGCGACCGAATAAAGGACCGATATGATGCCCGCGCTGAGGCCGGTGGTTTCCAGCCTGGCGATTTGGTATGGCTTCATAACCCCCAGAGGCGTCGTGGCGTCTCCCCCAAGCTCCAAAGAAACTGGCAAGGCTCCTACGCTGTAGTTTCTCGACTGAATGACGTGAATCCAGAAACCTCCTCGAGGAAAGTGCAGGGTGGTACACTTCAATCGATTGGCCCCATATGCCGGAACCAATGAGGAAGTGGAGGCTGTCACGGAACAACCCCTGAGACGACTAGGGACCGGAGGAACCTCCTTCCAGGAGTTTATGGCCGCTTATGGGGGTACGAAGACTGCGCGATTCGGAGTCACTACAGGGGTGCAGCGTGACCTGTTCGACATTCTCCAGCAGTATTCCCTGGCACACTGCGTCGCCCAGGACCTCCGGATGTCTAGGGGCATTGCCGCTGCCTTCCGGGAGAAGTTTGGCCGGTTAGACCAGCTGCGAGAGCAGGCACCTCAAGTTGGCAGAACCTTGCAGCTGAAGGAAGGCAACAGCTCCATTTATTGCCTGGTGACGAAAAGGTTGTCTTACGAAAAACCTAGTTACCAGGAGCTCTGGTCTGCTCTTCTGGACCTTAAGGAGCAGATGGTGAAGAACGGCGAAACCCGGATAGCGATGCCGAAATTAGAATGCGGCCTGGATTCGTTGGACTGGAGCGTCGTATGCAGCATGCTGGAAGTAGTCTTCGACCAGACCGGCATCCAGATCGAGGACTGCTGTTGCAGCCCGTTGCGAAGCATTGAGCTCACGGTGGACTGCTGCTTCTTCAGTCAGTCCGTGTTCAAGAAGGGCACCGCCTGTGAATACCGCCATCAAACCCCCACAAGAGAGAGTGACAGGCATCCGACGCAACTCGTTCTGGGACAGAACGACCTAAAGGGGGGGGAGGGCAGTGTAACGATTCTGCGGCCAGGTTGTTGCCCCGGAATTATGACCTAGTTCCCCGATTTTTCTAGAAACGTCGCGATCAATACGCGAGCGTGCGGAAAACGCGTGATGTCAGCGACCTTGCTGGCTAACACGCGAATGCGTCATGCGGTTCCTAGAAAGGTCCAGCGAAATCTAAATGGATCTCGGAGGAAATTACCCGAATATAAAAACACGCTCGCATGAATAGCGGACAGTTTTCGAATTCAGCATCAGAGCGCCGAGCTCCCAGATAAATAAAAACTCGTGAACATATAAATAATAGAAATAAATAACTATATATAATCGTTAGTGTTAAGAGTGAAATAATTAATTGCTGTTTAACCGGTGTGCTAATATATAAATGTATCGATAGAAATAGTTCGTAGTTTTAGTAACTTGTAATCTGCTTGATAATTCTCGTGTGCTTGTAAGTAATAATAATTAATAGTTGCAAATAAATGTTTAATGCCCGAACGTTCAAAACGTAACAATACATACTGCATACTTATTTATATGTCTCTAGCTACTTAACAGTTGCTGTATCAATATTAAGTACAAAGTTAATAGAATAGCCAATTATTCTGCCGGTTAGATTAATCTTTATATCTATATTTCAATTGCCTAGTTCTGTAGAACATGAATAACTCAACGCAGGGTTGTCTTTTAACACATTTGTAAAATAATAATTTTATTAAATTACCATTAAATCCAAGCAAACTTGGTTAAACGATATTCTCGCATTCTTTTTAGTGAGGCTGTATTTATGTTTTGAAATAACCTCATTTGCACTTAATACTTAATAAGGCAACCAATTGCAATCTGCGTATTCGCTCACCACATCAACGCTGCATTAGACATCATTTGTTTCAGGGGCTACTTCCAATTCCATCGCTGGGCTAGGGAGTCTAGAAACCAAGAACTCAAGATAATCTCTGAAACTTCTTTGTGGCGTGAATTCATAATTCATATTTTTATTTGGGTATTTCGCCACTCTGCAAATTAAAAATATTAAATAACGAAAATATTAATAACGGACTTTTCGAGGGACAATCTTCCCTCGTTATCAACGAATAACAACATCTTTAAGAATCGATAGCCAACTATTGTCTAAAAATATTGAGAAAGACGACACGCATTTTTCTTCGTTAAGTAAAATATGTGCCGTTTCCTTAATTTTTCGCCTAGTTGACATCGATTCTTTAGACAAGATCTTTGTGTTGTGCCATTGTATTTTATGGTTTTCATCCCAAGCATGTTCTGCCAGCTTAGACTTATTGAACTGATACGTTTTCATCATATTTTTATGTTCTTTAACTCTAACTGCTAAAGGTCTGGATGTTTCACAGATATAATATTTCCCGCATTCACAGGGTATGCTATATATACAATTCCTTTAATGTTGTTCTTCGTTGAACGGTTTAGTTTTTGTAAGAACTGACCGCAAAGTATTCATCGTTTTGAATACCGTCCTAACATGGAATCTATTTCCAATTCGTCTAATTTTGTCAGATATGCCTGGAATATATGGTATAGTTAGAGTATTATATTTTTTAGTGTCATTCCTTTGTATGTGTGTGGCATTGCTTCGTGTATTGAAAATGTTCCGAACAAGAGTGTCTGGATAGCCATTATATTGTAAAACATCAATAATAAATTCTTTCTCTTTTTTGAAAATTTTATTATTAGAGCAAACAACTTTGGTTCTGTCGTAGAGAGTTTTTACAACGCCTGTCTTTATGTTTTTGGATTGGTTGGAATTAAAATGTAAGTACCTATTAGTATTGGTTTTCTTACGGTATACTGATGTTTCGAAAGTATTTATTATGTGTGTGATTAGTGTATCAAGAAAGGGTAACTGATTGTTTTTCTCTGTTTCTAATGTGAATTTGATGGAGGTTTCTTTGCTATTAATATGTTCAAGAAATTTGTCCACCTCATCCATATCATGAGGCCAAATTGCCAAAACATCATCGACATACCTCCACTAAACTACTGGTTTGTTGGTGTATGTGTAGACATGTTGTTGTTCAAAGTCTTCCATAAAAATGTTACTAACAATGGGAGATAAAGGTGAACCCATTGCCATCCCGAAATCTTGTTGGTAAAATTCATTGTTTAGTTGAAAGTATGTCGTTTTAATGCATAGTGTTAAAAGTTCCATAATGGTACCAACGTTTAATGTTGTTCGTGTATGTAATGTGTTATCGTTTTGTAGCCTATGTTTAATGATGTTGAGTGTTTTGTCTACTGGAACATTAGTGAAGAGACTAACTACATCGAAACTAACCGTTAAGTGCTGTGTGTTTATGTTTGCTTCTTTAAGTGTTTGAAGGAAATGTAGCGTGTTCTTTATATACGTGTCTGTATTTCCTGATATAGGATTCAGTATTTTAAGTAAATATTTAGCTAAACTGTGACAAGGAGAACCTATAGAACTAACTATTGGCTTAAGTGGTACATTTGGTTTGTGTATCTTTGGTAATCCATAAAAATGTATCAGTTCAATAAGTCTAAGCTGGCAGAACATGCTTGGGATGAAAACCATAAAATACAATGGGACAACACAAAGATCTTGTCTAAAGAATCGATGTCAACTAGGCGAAAAATTAAGGAAACGGCATATATTTTACTTAACGAAGAAAAATGCGTGTCGTCTTTCTCAATATTTTTAGACAATAGTTGGCTATCGATTCTTAAAGATGAGATCAAGTAGGTATAGATATCAACAAACGTCAATGTCAAAAAATTTATTGGAGGTTGGTCGTTTCTCCTTCCAGTGAAAAAAAGCTAAGTTCTTGTTCGTTTTAATTGTTATTCGTTGATAACGAAGGCAGATTGTCCCTCGAAACGTCCGTTATTAATATTTTTGTTATTTAATATTTTTAATTTGCAAAGTGGCGAAATACCCAAATAAGAATATGAACCAAGAACTCAAGATTGCCTACCGACCCTAAATAGCCGCATGGCCTTTTCCTTACTCATGCAGTTACTTCAAATGATCCAGGAACCAGAGTCGTATTATCAATTCACATCGTTTTGCCAGCGACACCATGCATTCCCAGTCGAGCTCCACCAATTGCACCCGATTACACTCACTCAACGACGAACCACCTTTATTACTTATGGTTCATGCATTAATTTATGTCCACTGACATTACCTTCGTAACATCGTAACCGTCAATTCAATTAAAACACCATTTAACTTATTACTGAACTTTATTCAATTAGCATATGAAAATCAGCTCCAACATAAGAATTTCACTTGTTGAATATCTCATTTTAATATAATTTTTAACTTCCCCTTATTACCTAGTTACTGACATTTCATTTTCTTTACATTCACTTAATACTAGATTTCATTTTAATTTATATAAATACCAACCAATTTAACACTTGCTCACTTTCAGCACATTTTTAACTACCCTTTACAGTTCACGCTTTTAATCATGTTTTCAGGTACCTCTTGTATGCTTTCTTATTTAAAATTACACATTCTTTATGTGTGTCATGTGCAAATATTCTTTAAATTGCGCTCACGTCCATGTAATAATTATCATCATGTTTTATGTGACTAATATTACTCTTTTTAATAACTTGTAATTCAATATTAATTATAGCATGTAATGACATTATTTAGCATTACTGCTTAGGTCATTTCAGAGTAACCTCCAGCTTAATTACATTACGTTAGCATAAACATCCTTATTAAATGTGACGCCGTCTTGTACTAATCTAAGAGCAATTAATTATTAACATTAATTTCCAAATACCAGTCTTTTAAATGAAAATCTGCTTCCAAGTTATAGTCAATCCCGTCCAGCTAAACTTTCATCAACATATGATGTATCATTTGATTAGACAACTTCTATTTTCCCCAGTATCAACATTTTAACAATAATTATACAATAACCAATCCTGTTATTTGTATTTAATTCTTTAAACATAAAACTATCAATTGAACAGAAAAGCTTTCGGGTATAATGCCATAGCTATACATGCCGGCGTGCATACACAATACTGTATGTAAAAGCATCTGGGACTGGTTGTAACCAATAAGATAACGTGACTGTGACGTCACGCGAAGCGTTTAAAACACCAGACACTGAGTAGCGACGGTTTAGTCTGAACCACGGTGTAAGATATATAGGTGGATGAACACTTACAGAACTCGCGAAGTGTCGCAAAGGCAAATGTAAAGAATAATGGCGTAGTACAAATATGTCAAATATCGATATCAGTTGGCATGTCAAATATAATAAGTGACAAATTAGTAGTGTTTAATAAAATACAAGTATGATAGGTTATTATCTACAAATCATTTCCAAATGTATTCGAGTCCTTCGAAAAGCAATCAACTCGTGATAGAAGATATTGAAAGTCGTTTTCCAAGTAGTGGTTTTTGTTTGTAGTGGACAAGGTCTAGATACCCACTGCTTTGGCCATATAGTCAACGACCTACTATAACTTTGTCGAGACTAAGGAATTGCAACCCCAGCAAAGGATCTTTTACATACCACACGTCCTGGCAATAGAAAACCCATAGTTTTACATCGTTTGCGAAAGGTAGCATCCTGTAGAGATTTCATCCCATTTTTTTGTTTTTAAAACCTCACAGAGACTGAGCATTGAACCCCCGACCGATCAGTAATCAAAATGCTTAAACACTGAGCCACCGAGCAGGACATCTTCCAAGTTAAGAATTACACAAAATTACTTCTACATATAAGATTATTTAAGAATAGCACAAGAAACGCTTTCAAGTGTAGCTATAACAAGTATTGAAAATGACATTTACGTATACATATATATAACGTTTGAGCCCTTCACATAGGTTGTCTTATTCTAATTAAAATATTTTTTCATTTTTAAAATTCAATTGTACAAAAAAGGTTACTGAAAACAATGTTTTTAAAGTCTTTAATAAAGAAAAACAAATTTTGCTAGATGGAATAACAATTGAAGAACGCTGAAAGTTAGGTAAACACTAAATAAAATATCTTAATGTTGCCAATAATACTTAAATAGTAAAAGGAAACGCTTAGTAATGCAAATTACATTAATTTTTAAAGAAAAATAATGCAGCGGGTGGGATTCGAATCCGCGCTCACCGAGAAAGTCTGATTTATATGCAGATTCTATATGCGTTAGTCCGGCGCTGCCTGATAAATGAACATGCACATGCTTGTCGGTGCGTTATAAATGAAGCGTAGACGTCATAAAGAACTATTGCCGATTTTGGACAAAGTGCCCCGAATCGGTGCCGCTGAAAACGTGCCGCAGACAGAGACGCAGGTACAACATACATTTATAAAGAAAGACTACGTTTTGAGTCCACCACGTAGGTGGACTTACTCGAATTAATATACTTTTATCATTTTTAAAATTAAATCGTAAATTAAAAAGTTACAGAAGAAAATGCTTCAACGTCTGTAATAAAGAGAGCGCACTACAAGAGCGTTCAAAATTATATACAGAATAGATAAAAATATCTTAGTCTGTCCTTGAGTTCTTACGGTTCACTTCTGAAACCTCAGCAACTCTTACTGCTGGAATTGCCTGAAGTGGTCGGGTATATCTCAGAACTTCTCGGTTATTGGTAGTACTTCTTTTGATCTTAACATCTTGAGGTATTTGTTTTTTTATTCTGAGTTCCTGTTATTATCGTAACCTTGTTATGTATCTTTGCATGGCGATTTGAGATGTTTTTTGGACTAGCTTGTTTAGTAATTCTGAATTTCACAATGTCTGTGGCCGTTATCTCTTGGAGGGTTCTTCATTCTTCGTTTGTGCCTTCTTCAAAACACTCAAATAGCACCTATTCAGGTGTTTCTATTACAGTTACATTTTGTTCAGATACGTGGCATATATATTATTCATGCCCGGTGAGGAAGTGTATAAGCCCCTGTGATGGTACATAGTATATGCAGATTTTGTCCTTAAAGAGATATTTGGAATGAGTTCAAATGTCCTTCTTTCTTTAGTGGTTTCATTCCATTTAAGGTTTCTTTGGGGTTCTCATCTCCTTAGCCAGTACATGTCCGCCTTCTTTCAATATCCAGATCCAAGTGGCGTATTCTCGTAACAACTGACAAGAGCACCCAGAGAAGTTCTGTGCACTCCAGTCAATGGTGTCAGGACTCCACGTTGGGTTCTGTTGATTTTTCCAGATGGAACCGATGAGCTCACACACTACCAGCGTATGAAATTTTTTACACTAAGACTGCATTAAGGTACACCCTCACGCAGTTCAATGGCAGCATGTGCCCTCTTTGAGCCAGATTGGTAATGCCCTGCATAGTGGTCGTTGCCCTCCTGCATACAGTTTCAATACGTTCTCTGTAATTCGCTTTCTTATTGAGCATGATTCCAAGGTACCTGTTTGTCCGGTGCCTTTGTAGACTTTTGACGTTTACTGTGATGATAGAATCATTTTGCAGGATTTACTGTATCAAGGCAAACATTGTATTTTTCTGCTGAAATGTATATTTTTGTTATTTTACACTTCTCATCAAGATATTCCATCGTTCGATTAGCTTTTGCTTGTAGAGTTAGCTTTGAATTGCCTTCCACCACGATAACAAAATTATCAGCATAAGCTAAGGTAAATGCTACCTTTACCGCTGTGTCCAACTTCTCAAACAGCTCTTCAACTACAACGTACCAGAATATGAGACTGCGAACTAAGTCCTGCGAGTACCCCTTTGTAATATTGTAACACCTGGACCCTCCTTTTTAAGGGATTAATTATTAATTTACCTCGGATAAGCTCATTAGTCGGAGACAGAGTTCAAACGTACATTTCAGCCACCATACGAAGTTAACAAATACTCAAACAGAATTTCCTGTATACACTTTTATTTGTTTTAACTATGTACAAAATAATAAAGCATGAATTAACGAAAATAGGAGACTTTCAATCAATTTGACATTTAATAACAATAACGGCGCGAGCTGCCCCTTCGTAAGCCGCAATATATATATATATATATATATATATATATATATATATATATATATAAATCATGATTCTGTACGTATAGTATTTTGCTAACGATAGCTACTGTTTCTTTTACCATTGGTTCCTTGCTTCTCTAAATGATTTTCACTTCTATATTCTCTTGATCGTATCATATTTTTCTTATCCAATGGTTTTCTCTTTAAGTTTCCGTTAAAATGTTTGCTCCTTTAGATATCATTTAGGTTACGTCCATTTAAAAATTCCCGCCGTCGTTGTCTTATGAATGCACGTGGTAGAGGCGACCACGCAGTTCGTTTCGTCGAACTGCTTTTCGCATCAAAACTTCAGTTCGCGGGTTACAGATTAGAAAGTTAGCCAGATGTAGTAGAGCACAGAAGTTGCGTGTAGTGCGTTATTTGTTCCATGAATGTCGTCGTTTGTAAAAACATGACCGTACCAATTTTAGGCAACTTAAGACAATTTTCGGATAAATTCAAGGTTCCAAAACGCACTCTACACACCTAGACTTTCGTATTCGGTCTCGTTTTTGAGCTTCGCGTAATTCCATATCTACCTGTGGTCGAATGCATATCACAGGATCGTGCCACTATCTACCGTTTCGCAGCCAGTCTGTAGAACAACGCTTGTCGCTAAGAAAGACCTAGAAAAATAAATTGAATTGCCACAGTCCAGCCCTGTCTCATGTAGAACCACGCAAATTTTACCTACGAAGCTGTTCATTTTGCTGTCATTTTCAAGCTTACAATCTAACTCAGCTTTGTGGGCCAGCGACCCAGTAGACCCACCCAAAATTTTGTTTAACGCTAGGGGCCTGTGATTTCTCTTGATTTTTCCGACTATTAAACTTCATTTCAACAATATTGAATTTACATACGAGGCGTATTTTTTGTAAGTACCGTTTTGGAATAAAAATAAAACAAGTAGACTTTTCTTAACAATTTTATTTTTACATGAAAGCCTGTACTTTAATCTACTTTTCTACATAATTCCCACCAATATTAAATCACTTATCGTATCGTACAACCAGCTTTTGATTACCATCCTCGTAAAAATCTGCCGCCTGATTAGACAACCACTGCAACACGGTCGTTTTCACACCTTCATCGTTGTCATGGCGCTGACAACCCAGTTGCTTCTTCAAATGCAAGAACACGTGGTAGTCACTTGGCGCTAGATCGGGGTTGTACTGAGGGTGATCAAGTTGTGCCCAGACAACTCTTGAGTTCGATTGGCCGCGTGTGGACGTTCCTCGTCATGCACATTCGTACGGCTATCTTGAAATGCTCTCACTTATAATATTTTCTCCATACACTTCACTGATCTAACGATGAATTTCAGCCGCTTTCATGCCCTTAACACTAAGAAAACGACTCACAGCTCGTATTTCACAGTCGGCGGCATTCTCAATCGGAGGAGGCATTGCAAATACTCACAAACAAACGTAAACACGGTCGAATGATTCTCTAATGGCGTCTGCGGCTTGCCAACAGATAGCGGTACACAGCGCGCATGCGCCAAATTCCGACTGCAGCGCTGCAGCGGCGGAATTTCAAAAGGGTACTTACTTAAAAAACCACGCCTCGTATATTATTCAATATTGCATGTGTAATTTACCTCCAATATCTATTGTGCTTCAGCAAGTAAGTTATATGGTGTGAAATAAGTTTTATGGCATATCCTAATTAAGTGTGCAGTAACGCGTTCAGCACACTGCAATTTAGTAATATTGCTTTCCCTTGTAAGACCTTTATTGTCTTCGTCTAAAATACATAAGGAAGTATTGTAATCGCGAAAAAATTTCCTGAGATTTCTTCAGTTCTTTATTTTTCAGTTTTTTAGTTGACCAAAAACAGATTTTCTCAATTCCGTCTGTCTGTCTGGCTGTGTATCTGTTGCCGGTATAACTCAAAAAGTATTTGTTGGAGGATGACGATATTTTACATGCGGATTATATGTTTTCTGGCAGAAAACCCCGAAAATTTCTGTAAAATATATACAGAGTGAGTACGTAAAAAAATAAAATTCTGCTTATTTTTGCTTTAACTCAAGAACTATTACTTAAATGAAAGTAGCATTTTGCACATAGCTGAGGTTTTTACCCTTGACAAAAAGGAGCAAATTTTGGATCCCACATATACAGGGTGGGCACCTTAACAAATAAAATGTTGTTTACTTTTTGCTTCAATAGATAAATAGATAAAAGCAGTGCTTTTTTTGTAAAATATGAGGTTCCGGTACTGTAAACTACCGGGGGGTACCACCCACCAAAAACGGGGGGGGGGGATTTAGACCACTTAAAACGATTTTTAACACTTTTTGACCTCTTTACAAGTAAATACAGGGTGGCTCATCGATAAGTGATGGTTATGAGTTATGATTATTTACTTAACTACTGAGACCGAGACGGGTGATGCCACGTGATGTGTATACAAGTGCGTGGCGTAGTTTGGGGGAGCGAGGGGTAGGATGCATGAATCAGCTGTCCACGCGCCGGTACAGTCTGCTCACAAACTAAGTAGACCTAGTTAAGACTCTACAGCCGAACCGTTCATCGTTCCACATCTCCAAAACTCGCAATTCTTTTTTTTTTCTGTTTATTTATTATTTTTCTTTTTCTTAGAGGTGCCGGTTCGGCGTACCGGTGCGTACCGGCAGAAAAAAAGCACTGGATAAAAGTAATAATTTCCACACAGCTCCGGCTTTACACTTATCAAAAATGGGAACGAACCAACAAATACGAGATAAATGTTCTAAAAAATACATCAATGATCAACAATAAATGCCTGGTATTGAAGGAAGCGGCATCACACCGATCAGAAGCGTCCTTGGTGCGCCCCGATCATTGAAACTACATTTGCATGCTCGTTCGCAGGGGCCGGTAATGTTTTTTATTTGAAAAATGATGTAATTTGCATTACCAAGTGTTGCCTTTTATTGTTTCAGTATTATTACAAACGTGAAGATATTTTTATAGCTATTTTCTTTTGATTTCTAAACGTTACAACGTCCACTTGCGAGGAAAGTTCTGAATAAAGCCCTTTGCAGATTTTTTAATTGGTTTCGTAGTTACTAATGACACTCTATATTTAGACCTCCCTTATTCTAGTTCTGAATTATACTCGAATATACAATGAAATTTGCTACTTGGTCTCTTGAAGTTGCAAGTGTCAATAATGACACGGTGCAATCCCGGAAGTCGTTTGTTACTTAATGATAATGGCCGTGAAAGCCTTCGAAATTCCCAAATACACCACTGACTATACTATATGAGAAATGTCATAAAATATAAGCAGGTTCTTATTTTCCACCAAACTGCATTCCAAATCCAATATGAAGCATTGCTTCGAATTGGAAATATGCTTTTCCGGATCTTCCGTCTTTCTAGTTAACATTGATCAGGATATTAACATCTAAATTCACCAATATATCTAACTGTACACCAATATTCCTCTTCAGCTAATAGTTTAGGAAAAGTAGTAGTAAAATAAGGGGTAGGATTTCCAATATAGTTACCCGTCCCATATGTAGGATCCTAAAGCCAATTGTTTGAAAAAGGCGGCGTGGCACGTGGCGATTAAAAAGCGCATTCGACATCTCCAGGTATTTGTATACAGCAGCGTTTGATCTCTGTAACTTCTCTTTGGCGCTCTGCAACAAAGTTTCGACGGGCTTCGTGCCCGGAATGCAACATTAGCAATCAAAAGAGCAGGCGAACTCAGCCAACTCGTAACAACGTCGCTTCAGGAGCGATCTGTTTCAGTTCGTCCTGAATAGCGCCAATTGAACTGCTCAAGTTTCGCTGCATTTGCGCTATCTGGGGTAGAAACCTACGGAATCGGGTTATAGCGTTTCGATAGCAAGTTTGGCACGCCGTCCCCATTGTGTGCTCTTCTGACAAACAAATAAATTCTGGCGGAGCTTCGTTCTATACCAGGGTGGTATCTGTGCAAACAATATTACTGCATGACAGCTAACAAATACGTAGATGGCACAACATGCAATTTATTTCCTGCGGTCGAAATAGTACCACAAAATTCTGTTGAATTGAGAACAGAACTATCGGATAAATAAACAAAAAATATTAATGTAGTGCTGTAATTTCATTTTTATCAACTGTACAATTTTTGGCTACATTTATAACTTGGTATGGAATATAAATTGGTTATTCAGATTTCATAATATTTCGATTTGATCAGTTTAGCTTTATGCATACATCTTTTGTATTTTGACTTCCAGCAGTTGTAACAATATACTGACAAAAAATCCGACATAATAATTTTCATTGCTTGCTTGACGCCACTTTGTGAGAGCGAACCCGTGGGCCGAATTGGCTGATTTTGATGTCATCTGACTCAGGGCGACGCAAGTAAGCCAGTAGTAGGGTTTTCAAATTTTTATAAGTGACTTTTTTATGTGGATTTTCTAACCTCAAAATTAACTCGACGCACAAAATGGATCACTCTGGTACAAATTGCATTAAATGAATTATTTCGCGACCAATTTGGGTGCAGAACGCTAGTATATAATAATCTTCAAAGCAGTAACACACGAGAATGGCAAATTCATATGTGGTTTCAATATCGAATACAACACCGTATCACATTTGCCTAGTGTAAATTTTTAAATAAAAAATGTAATATATCGTTATTAAAATGCAAAAGTTATTCGACTGGAAACAATCTATTTTACGTCGCAACTCGACTACTCCGTATGGTTCTATAAAGCCTGCTACAGTAAGTTGTTGAACCTGACTCCCATACGTGTTGGTTTACTATTGTTTACAATAATGAGATCATTTTATTATGCATTCTTTATGTCCACGACCCCTCTCCGACGTTCAGTTTAAGATCGTTGTTTACAATATTAACAAATTCCGACGCTGATATTGAGCACTTTCGGTTATTATTAGAATTTAATCAAATTTATTGTAACAAACTGTTCTAGTAATAATAACAAATTACAGGTGTTATTTTTTTCTATAGCAAATGTTAAAGTGTGCTTTAATCGACGCAAAACAAAAGATTAAGTGTTATTTTAAGAGCAAGGGTAGATAAAGTAGCACTTTAACATCAAGGGTAGATAAAGTCATTTAATTTTATAACTTTTATTTAAATTAAATATTACAGCTTCGTATTACCCTAGCAACCCAATATAGCTACTGATATTTTAAAATGTGATTGACTTTCCTTATTTTCTTTTGAAATTGTTAAAGTTCTTGGTATAGAAAAAAAAATTATTATACACGACGATAGTTATTTCTATTCACTCTAGAATAATTAGCGAGTTTTTGCATAACGTTTCTCTAAAACGGCCCGTTAAAACCTTTGTTACCTAGCGACGTCAATGATATAGCCAATCTAAATCAAATATTTCGATTTTAACGTAACGTTATTTTCACGTGACGTTGTGCAAAAACTATTAACGTCTCGACTTTGTCTCGACGTTAAACGATTCACTCGTGGATAAAATTTAACTTTATCGTCTTGTATAATATTATCTAGCCAACAGCACTATACTACTGACTATTCCAAAAAATAAGTACGAATATATCTCTGAAGTATAATAAATATAAACCCTCGCTTGTACTGTATTTATAATAATAATAACTAATAATAGTCACCAACGTGGCTGCGCTGCATCGACCAACTTCTAACTTTTGTGGGATAGACCAATTAAGCCAAATAGAACGACGAATTATTCTAATAGACGAGATCTACTACAAATTGATAAAAAACAAAAAACTTCGATTTTAAAGTTTGGAGTGCTGTAAACTCATAGTTTAACAAAAATGGTAAAAGAAAATGCACTTAAAGCCAAATATCGTGTCTATTATTGATATGAATAATACCTTGAGTTGTAACGGTAGAAGAAGTAGTAACAAATTTAGATTTATATGTTATATTATATGACTATAGCACCGATTTGAGCAAAAATAAGATATGTTAATGCTACTGAGCCTATTTATAAATACTAATTCTTTTACCTAATTACTTGCCACTATTTTTTTAGTGTGAAGGTAAGGAAAACTAAATTATATAGAGTAATAACATTTTATTTCACATTGCACACGTAAACTCAACTTGTACTTTTACCTAAACATATTAAAGGAATTACTTATGTATCTTCCACTGCCCAGGCTTATCCAAAATTGTGGCAAAAGCATCAACTTGAAACGCAAAATTAGACTTGTGGTAACCTCCGACTGATACTTTGTATGATCCCCGTGGAATAAAAGGAGGAAATTTGGACACATCTAGGAAAACATTATAGGCGTAGTACAAACCCTGTAAAACAACAAAATTCATATTTTTCTTGATTAAGAAAGCTGTTGATCACATTAAAACAATTATTATTTCTTGTGTTATAATAACCTACAGACGAGGTAAGAACATATACCGGCAATAATACATCTTTCCAGTAGGTTTTACCAGTCTGGTAAGATGCCAAAAAGTTGCTTGATATCAACATTCATACCCGTCTCAGAAAATAGCAATATCAAATGAGAGAAACACAGAAACATATTTTCAAGCTCTTCTTCCTCAGTTACGATTTTAACGTAGGAAAAACAAAATTTAAAATAAAATCAATTTCATTTTTAACATGCTGTGCTGCTAGCTCAACTAATTTATTTCAACTATACTCAGGGTGTTTAAACCATTTTTATAGACCGATTAGTCGAGGTCTTTAAAATAGCTATTTACATCTTTGATCACTTCCCCATTTGACTGAAATTTCTTGTCGACCAAGATTTTATTCAAGTCTGTGAGCAAATAGTACTCACTGGGAACCAGATCCGGAGAATATGATAGACGGGGATCAATTGGAAATGCGATTTAGCAAGCTTTCTGTTGGTTAATTTAGCGGTGTGGCACGAAGCGTTATCACGATGAAATTTGTGTTGCACTTCAAATGCTGCTTTTTTCTGCGATTTTAGACTTGAACTTTTACAACAATGTTCAATAAATATTGAATGTTTTCAAATGGTCAATTAAACGTACACCATTGGAATTGCAAAATATAAACGCCATAACTTTTCCAGCCGATGGAAAGCTGTTCGCTTTCTTTGGTGACGGTGAACCAGGATGTTCCCCTGCATCGACTGTTTAGTTGCAAGTTGATACGAACCGATAAACAGATCAGATCAACAAAGAAAATGTACGTCGCCACATAAAGCGGCGACAGTACAAAGAACCCTAAAAACATCTGTTTACCAAGCCGTCGCGATCTTGCACAAACAAAGAGAAAATATATCTATTTTCAAAAACCCTCGTAGAAACATAAAACAATAAAACTAATGGCAACCCCAGCGAAATTTTAAAGTGCAGCAAAGTGGCGTTCATAAACTTTATTGGAACCGTCCGGCAAGGGAAATTAATACCAACGAATGTATCAGCATTGCAGATTGAATTTACTTAAATTAAGAAATTTTCACAAAAGCAATAAACTAAGACAGGGTTGTCTAGTATCAAAATACGGGGAAAAATTAGACGAATTTTTTTGAAGCAAGTATGAAATTTGAGCCTCAAACGGTCAACGAGCGCGCACGCAAAAATAACGTGCGCGATATATGCACGGGCATTGGGAAAATTAATTCATTCGGCGAGTTTAGCGACAAACACCCTCATATCAGGTATCAAAGGGACCGCCGTTTCGCGAGCTAGGCCATGCGACACAAATCAGGTCGATAATTGATCGCGCCGCGCAATTAAACGCGATAATTCGAAATGCATCAAAAACGGGCCAAAACATCCCTTCTACCTCGACCAATGGGCTGCGAGATCGCGTCTGACAAAGGACTGGCCCCTTTAAATAGTCGGACGCTGGCAGTAGGAAATCACTCAACCCAGGAGAGTCAGCCAACAGCATCCAGCCTTCCAGGACCAGCTAGCAGCTCCAGCCTTCCAAGGATCTACCAGTCCCAGCCCTCTCCAGAGCCTATCACCTTCGTTGGACATAGCTGGTTGCCGCATCTACTGGACTTAGCTGTTTGCCGCATCTACTGGACTTATCTGTCTGCCGCATCCACTGGACTTAGCTGTCTACCGCATCTACTGGACTTAGCTGTCTACCGCATCTACTGGACATAGAGTCGGCCGCATCCACTGGACTTAGCTGTCTACCGCATCTACTGGACTTAGCTGTCTACCGCATCTACTGGACATAGAGCCTGCCGCATCCACTGGACTTAGCTGTCTACCGCATCTACTGGACATAGAGCCTGCCGCATCCACTGGACTTAGCTGCCTGCCGCATCCACTGGACTTAGCTGTCTGCCGCATCTACTGGACTCAGAGCCAACCGCATTCGTTGGACTTAGAGCCAATCGCCTTGGACTTAGAGCCAATCGCCTCCGCTGGACTTAGAGCCAACCGCCTTCGTTGGACTTAGAGCCAATCGCCTTCGCTGGACAGAGAGCCTGCAGTCTTCGTGGGATTTGGACACGGAGCCACTTTAGCCGCCGGCACCGCCTCCGAAGGACCACACCAGCTTCCAACTGCGGATGCCAATCCGCCATTTTCTTTTTCTGTACATACATGTTACCTAGTTATAAGCTTATCTGTATGTTAGTTAGTAGTGTAAATATAATAAACTTTGTTCCAATCAAATCCAGTGTCTAGCTGAGGGTAACGCCCACCCTCCTCTTCCGAAACCGACGCCATTGAAGTAACCCTACCGCTGAGCTATAAACCGAGGCGTGTTAAAGTATATAGTAGTGAGCTCGTTAGTGATCACAAATCGGCGTATAAAATCTTTCTTAAACAGGCCAAGACAATAAACTGATATGTCCTTACAGACACGCTCTTACTCCAAAGATAGCAAATATGGCACCCAACGGGCCGAGACCTTCTTCGTATCCAAACTATTGGTGATTATAAAATGTGCCCGTTCAATTATTGAGATGTATATAGCATCAGCTACAAAACATTATCTTGGAGTGTTTCAACGGCCATCTACTGCGAGATCATCTTTACAGCTCTGACCTCCACGCTTAAACATCAAAGCCCACCTGTTCATTGTTTCTTGTGACGAAGCTCTTACGCTTACCCCATATGAGCTTGAATGGTGCTTGCAGTTAAGTTCGTTATTGACTCGTTTAACCGGATTTCAATACTAAACTACTTGACAATTTTTCGGGAATTCTTAATGTGTTGTTATGACAGATGAAAGTCTTCGACAAATATGCCATCGATTAAAGTCACTAAATCACGTTAGCTACACTAACATAGCTAGGTAAACTCGGCTTTATTTATGTCAAACCTAACTCGGTTTTTCAGTGGCGTACACAAGCAGTTTATAAGTTATAATAGAAATCAATTTAAGTTTATGTAACGTGCACGCAATAAATAAATATTACATAACAAATATTTTAAACGTTTTTCTGTTTAAAAAATTCATTACTACAAATCTAAAACTTTATCGAATATTTTGTACTGCTCGCTGCATTTCAACACTTCGGTTATCACAACGCGCCGATGCCAACATTTTTAGTGTCACAATTTCCCCTTGCGAGGGAAGTTCTGACTCAAGCCGTTTACAGATTCTTACTTCCCTCGTCTGAAAGAATAAGGAAGTATTGTAATCACGAAAAAATCACCTTCCGAGATTTCTTCAGATCTTCAAGCTTCAAGGTCCCTAGATGGCGAAAAAGAGGTTTTCTTAATTCCGTCTGTCTTCCTGTGTCTATCTGTCTGTCTGTCTGTCTGTCTGTCTGTCTGTCTGTCTGTCTGTCTGTCTGTCTGTCTGTCTGTCTGTCTGTCTGTCTGTCTTTCTGTTTGTCTGTCTGTCTGTCTGTTGGCAGTATAGCTCAAAAACTATTTGTCGGAGGAAGACGATATTTTGCATACATATTATATACCTACCTCACATGAAACCCGTACAATTTCATACAAATATATACAGGGTGAGCACCTTAAAAAAAATTTAATTATGTTTGGGTTACTTTTAAAATAGAAGGAAGTAATAACTTTCACATAGGTCAGGCTTTACATTTGCCGAAAATAAGACTCAACCGATACAGAATAATGTCACAAACGAGTAAAAACGTTTCAACAATAACACCGTTCTGTTCAAGAGAGGCGCGCGCCGGACTTATTTCGAAGAGGCTCGGTGGCGTAGATGCAGATACGATGTCTAAGCAGGGGTGCGTTACGATCGCTCTGCAGATGCGGCGGGTTCAAACCTCTGCGGGCAATTTTTTTTTATTTGAAAATGTATCTAATTTATTAGAAACGTGAAGATATGTTTACTCCTAACTTAATTTGATTTTAAAATTATTTAGTGTCACAATGTCGACGAGGGAAGTTCTGAGTAAAGCCTTTTACAGATTTTTATATGAACACGTGCATTTTAGATGTCTAAGTATTACTAGACATTTTAAAAGACGGTTAAAAACGATCATCTGCCTAGCTTATAATCTAGAGAAAGAATAAATTAATAATAAAAAATTGTTATTTACGACATTAGGTCGGTAACTAAGCGTTTACGGCCGAGCTGGTACATTACATAACCAGCGAAGCCATAAACGCGAATACCAGCCGTGTGTCGTATAACATTTTTTTGTATATTGAACAAGAACAAGAATTGTTTTGGTTTGATTATATTTAAGAATTATTCGAAACTACTTGTTTTAGCAATTTTGTGATTCTTGTTAGACAATACTGAAGTATATTGTTAGTGATGCTTTGTATGCCAAATTCGAGATTAGGTTTTGCGTCAATTTGTTTCAGACCTCGAAGTTGACATCGACTGACAGTGCCAGCAACTATATACTTCAGTACTGCCAAATGTATAGTGCGAATCACAGGCACTGCTAAGTGCTACCGAACGTTGTCAAAGGCGTCGTTGAGTGCTACCGGAAGTCGTCAAGGGCGGTCGTTAAGTGCTACCGGCCTAGGCCATAAGAACCTACCTACCGGGATCGTTGCTAAACTAGTAGATAGTATCTACCAGATCAGTATACCTACAAAATTTTCTTTTTCGAGGACTAACATCGAAATTAAATTTTGCTGTCATTTGACAACAGAAAGCTCAGCGAGCGTTTTCAGCATTTTGCCGCTCACCTAGTTTTTTGGACTATCGCGCGAGTAAAATAGTTACCCATGTTAGAAGATGAAAAATCTAGTCATGTCTTAACTTAAGTCTGTAGGTGAATGTCATATTGCATTTTGTTTATGAAAACATCTGTCACTGTGACAGGTAAAAGTTTACACTGCATTAAGTTTAATTGCATCAAGCAAAAAGGAAAATAAGATGTCTTGTACGCAACAACGAGTGTAATAATCATAACGGTCAATAAAAGTTGTTTTTATTTAGTGTTTTGTATATTTTTAGGAAAATAGTTCAAGATCAAGATGTAATTTAGTTCTCTCTGACTTATGGTAGTTCATTTGCTTCAATGGGGATCTATCAAGTTATGGCAAACTTCAATTTGATCATGGCATGCTGCGAATGAGGTTTGTTTTTAACAATCGATACAATTTTGTTCTACTGCATCGAAAAGCTATCAATTTCGGCAGCATTTAGCGGCCGAAAACTCCCACTAGTAGTCTCTACTTTTCTGCATTAATAACCATAGCAACGAAAACTAACAACCATTTTCACTTGGCCGAAATCAAAATAGACACTCCCATTTTGCGGTATGATCATAACCTCCTCGACTTTTCCCGATTTCCTCGATTAAACTGTTATGTTGATTGATATTGAAAAAAACGTTTCCAAAGCTACGCCAGCTTAACCATAAACTGCGGCTCGTCCAAAATAGCTATTTGTGCAACAAGTGCTAAAAGTGGACACTTTTAGCACGAGTTTGCACACAATATTTTTTCTACGGCCTTAAATTTACTGTTATTAATCCATAAATGTCTATTTAACAAAGGTTTGCACTTATGTCAGTTATAATTTATGTCATAGTAAAGAGATGGCCTTGACGAGCAGATAACTGTTTCTGCAGCTAGTTGCTGTCAAAGTTAGTTATCAAAGGTAATTATAAATGTACACATTTTACTTTATTCATAACATAATGCTTTAATTATTTAAAAACACTTTTCCTCTAACGAAAGAAGTAACTAGAATAACTTTACAACCTCACATCCAGTTCGAAATTCTAAATTCAATACCAGCTGTTTACTTTATAACACATGTGGTAAAAGTAAACAGCTAATTTCACTTTTAACACGCTGAATTATAAAACGTCATTTTTAGTGAAAAAAGCTAGCGCTAAAGGCCTACTTTTAGTAGTGGTCGTAGAAAAAAGTCTTTAATTTTGTACTTGTAACATAAATAGCTATTATGCACTTACTAGTAGCGCCTATGGTAAATGTGACATTGACAAACTCGTTTTTTGAACCTGTCACCTTGATTTAATGACCTTACCATCAATTATAGTAAAATCTAGTCATCTAGTCATTATACCATCAATCCCATGGCAGCAACATCTATACGTCGCTCCGCGAACAATACTCTACTCGCTATATTACAAGGGCACAAGCCATGTGTTTCTCTGTTTTGTGAACTTCGAAAAATTATTTTTTTGAAAACTGATAAAAAATGTTGGCATTTACATGACCTAAATCGGTTGTCAAAGTGACTGTTTTTTGTTCACTGGATGTGAAAGTCGTTTACAATCTAGAACAAAAAAGACTTTTCTTATTTCAAAATTCATATTTCCTGGTCATTCCCGATGCCCCGAAAGTTACCTTTCCCGCACTGCGGTGCGTTTTACTTTCCAATAAAAACTAGGGCAATTGTGCGACAAGGATAGACATACAAAATCACTAATGGCGGTACCTTACACTTTAGTGTGTTGATCTACGACAAAAGTTAACATGTGCGTAAGGTATGTATTAAAGTTTAGTGATTTGTGCTGTCAACTCTGTAAAATAGTAAAACACTAAATAATAATTTGTTTTTATTTTTTTAGAATATTTTCAATTATTCGTTACAAAAAAACATTGTACCTAACTTTTTCGGGAAGAATTTTCCCGAATTTGCACTTTCCCGAACTTGCTAGGTAAATAACTATTACGTTCAGCAATTTTTTATTAAAGAAAAAGTCACAATGTGGACAAAATTCCGCTAATGTGGAGCTGTGCAGTTTTCGAAAAAACGTTGTTTGATACTCGATTGCGAAATTCTTTTGCATTCTCGAATGTTTTTTTGTCGCGATGCTCGCAAAAAAACTCATTCTCGAATGCAAAAGCAGCATTTCACAATCTAGAATTAAAAATAACTATTACAACGTACAGCCAAATAGGCTGTTGAATTTTCAACTTTGATGATGTTCCACGACTCAAACCGTTTTTGTACAACGGAATAACGTTACTGCTAGATTTTAGATCTTACGTCGTGTGGGTAGCAACACCTCATTCTCACTCTTTTTAGACACAATTTAAATAGCTAAGTGTACTTTCGCCTTTTAGTTAATGTGGAAGCGCTATTAAACCAAGGAAAATGGTGCTGTATAAATATTAAGCAAGTGCTATTACCCATAGTAATGACTTATCTGTAGAATAATTAAATTAAGAATAAAATTAATTGGTACATACTTAAAGGAGCCGATGAGTATAAAGTGAATATAAATGTGCAAATAATTGTAACGTTTTAGCAAAACCCACAATAACTTTAAAGTGTGCTTAAAATGAGAAGAGTATTGAACAGAATGACTGAACAACACTCACATGATGCCTTTACTTTATTAAAATAAAAACGTAACAGCAGCAACGATGGTAAACATGCAACATTAGAATGTCCATAGCCACAGTTATAGAAACTTACCTTTTGTAAAGGACATGCGTGAAAATTTGACGTTTTTCTTAAATTTTCCTGTATTCCAAACGTGTTGCGTAAATATCTTTCGCACAAGTCAAAAGAAATTTGTAATGGAAAATAGCGGTACTCGTTACTCATAAATTTAAAGCATTGGACTTCCAACTGTAACAAGAAATCTATTATCATCATTTTGGTTTTAAAGAGTTTAGACAAATTTGAAAATGAACCTCCATGTACTTATACAGGGTGTCATCGAAAGTGCAACCCAAACTTCAGACATGAGAAAATACAAAGAGTTATTTGGTTTTACTTAGAAAATATAATTTATTAATAATATTTTGGAATAAAAGGTAAAGTACAAAGTAATAAGATTCCAACTGAGAAGTCAAGCTAATATAATATCTAAAAAGTCATTAACCGTAGTAGAATAAATTAGGCTTTAATTTTAACATCTAGTATGTAACAGATAGAAAATTGGAAAAATATATTGTAACTACAGGGAATTTATTTTAATAGTTAACATAAGCGTTTCGTTGCTATGCCACCATTTAATCGTACAGGTCACTTCCATAGTTACAAATGAGACCAATAGATTAGAGTGTGTATTTTATGAGTTAACATAGGATTATTACTTGTCAAAAAGACAATTAAAATTTATCCTAATGTATGCCAATGAATAAAAGATACAACGCACAAGTTGTTCCCACGTATCTACTTTTTAGTTGCATACCTACATTCCGGTAACAAAATTAAAGTTTCTTATTAGCAAGTACCTAATTCAAATTCGTATGTTAACTCGTAAAATAAACTCTCTAATCTATTGATTTCATTGGTAACTATGGAAGTGACCTGTATAATTAAATGCTGGCATAGAAGCGAAACTGATATGCTAACCATTAAAATAAATTCACTGTATAGTGAGAGGTAACGAGAAATCAAAAACTAATAAAATTAGAGAAATGTAAAGTTAAAACTGTTGTATTACAAGTAAAATAATAAAATACAGTATTAATATAATGGAGTTTTAATGAAAGTGTATGGAAGAGTGTTGGGTAATGATAAAAACTAAAAATTGGAGAATTATTTGAAGAATTAAAAATGGATATCAAGGTTGGCGGAAGTGCAAGTTACTGTAGAAGAGTTGGAGTGAATTACGAAGTGAAGATGATGGCCATTGTCCAGTGGAAGATGTCATAGTTGGACCATTGGCATAATTGGTGTCAGTGAGAAGGAGTAGTCTGGTTCGGAGGTGCTTGCTGTTGTAGAATGTGAGGCTATTGAAGTGTTTGGAACATTGGCATAGTTGGTGTCAGTAAGGAAGAGCAGTCCAGTTCGGATAGCTGTCATTGGAAATTTGTATTCCAAGTAGCAGAGGAAGGAGTAGGAAGAGAATAGGCAGGTGAAAAGGAGCATTCAATTTATGAGGTGCAGTAAGTAGCAGAGGAACGAGTAGGAAACTGAGTTGCAGGCGGACTGGTACAGTGATGCATGAATCTGGAAGGTGTGAAGGTGTATGTATAGTTAAAAGTGTTTAAGTAATATTAAACAGAAACATTATAAGATATAGAGTACTTATTCATTTAAGAGATATTCAGACCATTTAACTGTAAGA